>JARQOD010006348.1:0-43343 GCA_033576555.1 Oophaga sylvatica
AAATATCAACTAAAGATATGGCTGAATAGTGCACCCCATAACAAAGCTATCGGTATTTACTTTATATCATGATACCCCTGTTTTTATATAAAATACTTTAGTAAAATTCGTATTTGGTGCTGTGAATCAGGGCGGTCAAGTCAGGAGGGCGGCGATTTCTATGTCCTCCCCCCCCGCTCCTCGGCATCGCTTGCTTAGGGCCGTTTGTGAATCCCACAGATGGCGTTCGGCTTCCCGCAATTGCGCATTTCAAATTCGGCACCACGCATGCGCAGTGTGCTTTGCCCAACAAAGCACAAAATAATTACAGCGCATGCGCTACTCTTTTCTTGCCCCGGAAATGACAGCTTGCCTTGGATGACTTCCGGGGCAAGGAAAGAGTAGCGCATGCGCTGTAATGATTTTATGCTTTGCCCACTGTTGGGCAAAGCACACTGCGCATGTGTGGTGCCAAATTTGAAATGCGCAATTGCGGGAAGCCGAACGCCATCTGTGAGATTCACAGACGGCCCTACGCAAGCGATGCCGAGGAGCGGGGAGGAGGACATAGAAAACGCCACCCTCCTGACCTGACCACCCTGATTGACAGCGCCAAATACGAACTTTACTAAGGTATTTTGATATGCAAATGGGGGTATCATGATATAAGGTAAATACCGATAGATTTGTTATGAGACGCACTATTCAGCCATATCTTTAGTTGATATGTCAAAATTGGGGTGACAGATTCCCTTTAAGCAGTTGCCTTGTATTTGCAGACTGTTTTTCTCATCAGACATTCCATATACTGGTATGTTATACTCACTACCCTTATCCAGTTTTATCTGGGTGCCTTATAGTTTATTGCAACACTAGAATTTTTCCTAATAGGATAACTAAAACTGTATGGACTTACAGTGCACCATATGGGCATGTACCCACTTTTCTTTTCTTTTTCTTTCATTTTCTTCCATTTTCTCCACGTGTTCCTCACAGTTGATTCACATCATTAGGTTACTTGTGGTATATAAATTGCTATAATAAAATGTTGGTTTCCAGCATGTATACATAACATGTTTACCATATCTACCCAGCAATGTACTATTGTATATACCCCATACAATATTGTATATACCTTATTTTGAACTATGGTTCTTCAGTTATTTCATTTTATTAATTTTTGTTTTCAGTACATTGATGAAGGTCACTTGGACCGAAACGTTTGTCACTGTATGTAATGCACTTATTAAACAAGCACTTTTTCAAAATTACCATTGGTGTGTGCCAAGTTAGTTACACATATGATACGGATTGGGATCCTATTTGAGCACCACTACCACATATTCTGAGTTATGCCAACGTTCTTTAAATATAGTGTTCAGGATGAAGACCCGACAATAGAGCATGTCAGTATCGAGTCAGGTAAACCTGCAGTAGATAATTTTAGTGTGGAGGCTGAAAAAGCTGCAGTGGCCAATTGCAGTGTTGAGGCTGAGGAACCGTCAGTGTACAATTGCAGTGCTGATTCTAAAGACCCAGCGGTGGACAATTGCAGTGTTGAGGCTGAATACCCGGCAGTGGACAATTGCAGTGTTGAGGCTGAAGACTCGGCCATGGACAATTTGTCACGACGTATAACAGATATATTCTATGATAGTAACATATATCTAATGAGACAACATACTATATTTCATATTATAGAAAATATCAACTTGTATACGTAGAATCTGCCAGCAATGTCTTACCTGACATAATATCCAATGTATTGTGGGTCTATACTGTGCACGTGAAACGCTGTCTCAGGATAGAGGTGGACCAGGGTCTATGCTGACCCTGAACTGGGGTCCTGACTAGTCCCTCTACCTGGAGGTACTGTTAATGGTACAGAGGTCCAGGCCGCCAGCGTAACCCTGTCTCCTGTAGATCCCTGACCACTGTAATCTAGTCCTGAGAAGGACCCTGATTACCACCACAGGGAATGGGCAGGTAACAGCTTACACACAGTCAAATACAAACGAGACAGACAGGGGGTAAAGAAAACACTGCCTTGCATACAAAACTTCCACTACAGAGGAACACAAAAGGTTAAGAAGATAAACAATAAGCGAGGAGAGGAAAAACCACAACAGGCACTCTTAGCTTAAGTCTTCTCAGAAATGATCCGCTCTGCTGGTCTGAATGAATGCTTTCACCGGCAACTTCCCCAGCAGACCAGCAGGTATATGAAGGAAGCTAATTAACAAAACATCAATCACAGCTGGGCGAGGCTGGTCTGTCCAGCATCGAGAGAGAAAGAATTAACTCCCTCAGTGCTGAAAAACACCCAGCACCAGAAACTCAACTATGCGAAGTCAGGGTGTGCAATCGCGACGATCTCCGCCGCGACACACCCGTGACAGTACCCCCCCTTCTACGAGGGGCCTCTGGACCCTCAGGGCCTGGTCTATCTGGGTGAGTAGTGTGGAAGGCCCGAACCAATAGGTCTGCGTTAATATCCGACGCAGAAACCCACATCCTCTCCTCAGGACCATACCCCCTCCAATGAACAAGGTACTGAAGGGACCGGCGATTAAGACGTGAATCAATGATCTTCGATACCTGAAACTCCAAATTACCATTGACCACCACTGGAGGAGGAGGTAGAGGTGACGGTATAACTGGTGCCATGTACCTCTTAAGCAACGATTTGTGGAACACATTGTGGATTTTAAACGTAGGAGGGAGGTCAAGACGAAAAGCCACCGAATTAATTATTGAACTGATCCTGTATGGCCCGATGAATCTGGGACCGAGTTTCCAGGAGGGAACCTTAAGTTTTATATTCTTGGTAGACAACCATACCAGATTGTTCACACTTAGGTCCGGACCAGACACTCTCCTCCTATCAGCCATACGTTTGTATCGGTTCCCCATAGTGCTCAGATTATTAAGCACTCCTCTCCACACTGAAGCAAGTGACGACGAAAATCGTTCCTCCTCAGGAACCCCAGAAGAGCCCCCCCCATTGAAAGTACAAAACTGGGGGTGAAAACCATATGCCCCAAAAAACGGGGACTTACCAGTGGACTCGCTCCGCCTATTGTTAAGAGCGAACTCTGCCAGAGGCAAGAAAGAAGACCAGTCCTCTTGGTTCTCTGAGACAAAACACCGGAGATATGTCTCTAAGCTCTGATTCAGACGCTCTGTCTGACCATTGGTCTGCGGATGAAAAGCCGAAGAAAATGACAACTGCATCCCCCGACGAGAACAAAATGCCTTCCAGAATTTGGACACAAACTGAGACCCCCGATCCGACACCACATCGGAAGGCAACCCGTGAAGTCTCACAATCTCCCCAATGAACACCTGCGCCAGAGTTTTAGCATTAGGAAGAGCAGGAAGAGCAATAAAATGTGCCATTTTGCTGAACCTGTCAACTACAACTAGTATGACAGTTTTACCTGAAGACGGAGGGAGGTCCGTAATGAAGTCCATAGACAGATGGGTCCATGGACGCTCCGGGATTTTCAACGGTAAAAGGGCCCCAGACGGACGGGTATGTGGGGTCTTAGAGCGCGCACATACCCCACAGGACGCGACAAAAGTTACCACTTCTTTATTTAAGTTAGGCCACCAAAACCGGCGAGAAACGAGATCCACAGTTGCTTTACTCCCTGGGTGTCCTGCCAAAGCAGAATTATGATGTGCCTCGATAACCTTTTGTCTTAACTGATCTGGAACAAACAGTCTCCCTGGAGGTCCTACAGGGGCGTCCCCTGAGCCTCCAATATCTCCTCCTCAAGCTCAGAGCATACAGCCGACACCACAACTCCCTCCTGAAGAATAGGAACCGGGTCATCCGTCTTCCTGGCCCCCGGGAAACTACGAGACAAGGCATCAGCCTTTACATTTTTTGACCCAGGACGATATGTGACAACAAAATTAAACCTGGTAAAAAACAACGACCATCTAGCTTGTCTGGAATTCAGACGTTTTGCAGACTCTAAATACAGCAGGTTCTTGTGATCAGTAATGACGGTGACCGGGTGGACTGCCCCCTCCAAAAAGTGACGCCACTCTTCAAAAGCCAACTTAATGGCCAAGAGTTCCCTATTGCCGACATCATAATTCCTCTCGGTGGACGACAATTTTTTAGAGAAGAAAGCGCACGGATGCCATTTACCAGGGGACGGACCTTGAGATAATACCGCACCCACTCCTATGTCAGATGCGTCTACCTCCACAATGAACGGTTGTGATGCAGCAGGTTGGATGAGTATGGGTGCTGAAGCAAAACATTTTTTCAAGGAGGAAAATGCTTGACAAGCTTTGTCAGACCACCTAGAAAAATCCGTCCCTTTTTTTGTCATGTCAGTGAGAGGTTTGACAACGGATGAGAAATTACGAATAAATTTACGGTAGTAGTTAGCAAACCCCAGGAAACGCTGCAGTGCCTTAAGATCCTCTGGCCGATCCCATTCAAGCACTGCCTTCACTTTCCCAGGGTCCATACGGAAACCAGAAGCTGACATCAGGAATCCTAAAAACTGAAGTTCCTGTACGGCGAATACACACTTCTCCCATTTGGCGTACAGTTTATTGTCTCGCAAGATCTGCAACACCTGTCTCACATGCTCCTGATGAGACACAAGATCCGGCGAGTAAATTAAGATGTCATCTAGATAAATGACAACAAACTGTCCCACTAGGTGGCGAAAGATGTCATTAACAAAATGTTGAAACACCGCCGGGGCAGTAGTCAGACCGAAAGGCATGACAAGGTTCTCATAATGTCCCTCCGGAGTGTTAAACGCCGTCTTCCACTCATCCCCCTCCTTTATCCTAATCAGATTATACGCCCCCCTGAGATCCAACTTAGAGAACCATTTGGCGCCCACAATCTGATTGAAGAGATCAGGAATAAGTGGAGCGGATACGGATCTCAGACCGTAATCCGATTAAGCTCACGGAAATCCAAGCAAGGGCGTAGGCCTCCATCTTTTTTCTTCACAAAGAAGAACCCCGCGGCCACTGGGGAAGATGAAGGTCTAATATGCCCCTTGGCTAGACTTTCCGAAATATAATCCTTCATAGCTTGCCTCTCAGGACCAGAAAGGTTATATAACCTAGATTTAGGTAACTTAGCATCAGGAAGCAATTTTATAGCACAGTCATACGCGCGATGAGGAGGTAATTCTTGACACCCCTCTTCTGAAAACACATCCTCAAAGTCCTCCAGAAAAGGAGGTAAGGTTCTAGGCACGACCGCACCGATGACCGTGTTCATGCAGTTACTATGGCAAATTCACCCCACTGGCTTATCTCTCTGGATTGCCAATTAATAACTGGGTTATGTTTAGTTAACCAAGGAAGTCCCAACACAATAGGAGTGGGAAGGCCTTCCAACACATAACAAGACAATAGTTCTTTATGTATTGCCCCCACTCGAAGGTCTATGTTATGCACGGCTTGCACAAAGCTACCTTGACCGAGAGGCCTGGCGTCAATAGAGAATATAGGGATAGGTTTGGCCAATACACTCAGTTGCATACCTTGCACCTGGGCAAACCGAGCGTCCACCAGATTAGCCGCGGCCCCACTATCCAGAAGAACAGAAATCCTCTCAGTTCTTGTACCTACCACCACCTCCGCTGGTACGAGAAACTGAGACGGACTTGGGGACGAAATACATACTCCCAGATTGTCATCCACCACACAACCTGGGATCAACAGTTTTCCGGCGACTCCTTGCTCAGCAAAGTACGGGATGGACACCCCCCAACAAAATGTCCCTTTCTCCCGCAGAAGTAACACTTTCCTGTCTTGCGGCGCACCGCCGATCCCCTCCCTCGAAACGATGTCCATCCTAACTGCATAGGCTCCTCAGAACAAACCAGGGGAACCTCAATATAAGGGACTATAGTAGAAGGTGGAGTCATCACAGGGGGTGGAGTTACCTCGCACCTCTCTCGAAGTCGTCTATCAATGCGAATCGCAAGGGCCATAGCGGCCTCCAGTGACGGGGGAGAATCATACTGAGCCAACACATCTTTTAATTTGTCAGATAATCCTTGACAAAACTGGCTCCTAAGAGCTGGGTCATTCCACTGAGTATCTGTGGCCCATCTACGGAACTCAGAAGAAAATTCCTCCGCCGGACGATCTCCCTGCTGTATCTTACGTAACTTCATTTCAGCAAGGGAGACCCGATCCGGGTCATCATATACCAGACCCAGGGCTGTAAAAAATCGATCTACTGACTGGAGAGCCGGGGAGCCCGGGGGGAGAGAGAACGCCCAGGATTGAGGGTCCCCTTGTAAGAGCGAGATGACAATTCCCACCCTCTGGTCTTCACTCCCCGAAGACCGAGGCCGTAGCCGAAAATATAATTTACATGCCTCCCGGAAGGTAAAAAATTTGTCCCGCCCACCAGTGAACCTGTCCGGGAGAGCCACTTTAGGTTCATATCTGGTTTGCTCCCGGGGGTACAAAACCTTGGACTTAACGTCCGTCAGCTCCATGGACAAACTCTGCAACTGCTGAGCTAACTGGGCTACTGGATCCATGGTAGCGGGGGAGAATCTTTTAGAGTGGCCGGTGAAAATGTCACGACTATAACAGATATATTCTATGATAGTAACATATATCTAATGAGACAACATACTATATTTCATATTATAGAAAATATCAACTTGTATACGTAGAATCTGCCAGCAATGTCTTACCTGACATAATATCCAATGTATTGTGGGTCTATACTGTGCACGTGAAACGCTGTCTCAGGATAGAGGTGGACCAGGGTCTATGCTGACCCTGAACTGGGGTCCTGACTAGTCCCTCTACCTGGAGGTACTGTTAATGGTACAGAGGTCCAGGCCGCCAGCGTAACCCTGTCTCCTGTAGATCCCTGACCACTGTAATCTAGTCCTGAGAAGGACCCTGATTACCACCACAGGGAATGGGCAGGTAACAGCTTACACACAGTCAAATACAAACGAGACAGACAGGGGGTAAAGAAAACACTGCCTTGCATACAAAACTTCCACTACAGAGGAACACAAAAGGTTAAGAAGATAAACAATAAGCGAGGAGAGGAAAAACCACAACAGGCACTCTTAGCTTAAGTCTTCTCAGAAACGATCCGCTCTGCTGGTCTAATGAATGCTTTCACCGGCAACTTCCCCAGCAGACCAGCAGGTATATGAAGGAAGCTAATTAACAAAACATCAATCACAGCTGGGCGAGGCTGGTCTGTCCAGCATCGAGAGAGAAAGAATTAACTCCCTCAGTGCTGAAAAACACCCAGCACCAGAAACTCAACTGTGCGAAGTCAGGGTGTGCAATCACGACGATCTCCGCCGCGACACACCCGTGACACAATTTCAGTGTTGATGCTAAAAACCTAGCGGTGAACAATTGCAGTGTTGAGGTTGAGAACCCGGCAGTGGACAATTGCAGTGTTGAGGCTAAAGACCTACTGGTGGAAAATTGTAGTGTTGAGGCTGAAGACCCGGCAGTGGAAAATTTCAGTGTTGATGCTAAAGACACGGAAGTGGGCAATTGCAGTTTTGAGGCTAAAGACACAGCAGTGGACAATTGCAGTGTTGAGGCTGAAGATCAGGCAGTGGACAATTGCAGTGTTGATGCTAAAGAACTAGCGGTGGACATTTGCAGTGTTGAGGCTGAAAACTCGGCAGTGGACAATTGCAGTGTTGAGGCTGAAGTCCTGGCAGTGGAAAATTTCAGTGTTGATGCTAAAGACCCGGCAGTGGACAATTGCAATTTTGAGGCTAAATATCAAGCGGTGGACAATTGCAGTGTTGAGGCTGAAAACCTGGCAGTGGACAATTGCAGTGTTGAGGCTAAAGACCGAGCGGTGGACAATTGCAGTGTTGAGGCTGAAGACTCGGCAGTGGTTAATTGCAGTGTTGAGGCTGAAGACCCAGCAGTAGAGAATTGCAGTGTTGAGGCCAAAGACCCAGCAGTGGGGCATTGCAGTGTTGAGGATGAAGATCCTTTATTGTAGCATTACAGTGTTGAGGATGAATTGAGCACACATCAGTGGAGCATTGCGATATTGAGCCCAAAGAACCTGTTTTGTAGCATTGCAGTGTTGAGAAAGAACACCCAGCAGTGGAGCATTTCAGTGTTGTGCCTGAAGAACCATCAGTGGAGAATTGCACTGTTGAGTCTTAAGAACCTGCATTGGTGAATTGCAGTGGTGAGGCTGAAGACCCTGAATTTTAGCACTGCAGTGTAGGGATGAGCGAGTAGTGAAATACTCGGACTCGCTGTACTCGTTACTAAAGATGAGCGACTTTGCCTTTTTTAGGGTCGAGTCAGGTTTCATGAAACCTGACTTTCTCAAAAGTCGAGTCGTATTAAATCGGCCGACTATCGCGAATAGTTGGAGGTCAGACTGAAACACGAAACCCAATGCAAGTCAATGGGGAAGTAAAGTCAGCAGGGATTTGAGGACAGTAAACACACCTACAGTGCCCGTTTCAATGCCAACAACATCAATTCTTATTACTTAGCTTGACAACCTTCATTTACTTTATAATAATAGTTGCGCATTGAAAACTGGGGGTTATTTGGCTAAAGTTGTGGGGGGTAAGACTGGCTCCAGGTTTAAGTGTGCCCCGGGCGAAAAAGTGTCAGTGGGCCCCTTTAACACATACCACAATTCATAATGCTCCGATACGGCAGAAAAATATAGGTATAGTACAATGCCAAATACTTCACTTCTTACATTACATGAGTGATATCTATTTTAAATTCTACAATAGCTCAAAAACTGGACAGTATATTACTCCATACAGTATTATGGCCACCACATAGTGTGCCATACAGAATAAGGAGCCCCATATATTGCTCCATACAGAATAATTGGTCCCATATAATGTTCCATACATTATATGATGAGCATCACATAATGCTCCAGTATGTGATAGTCCCCATATAATGTGCCATACAATATAAGACGGTCCCCACAGAGTAGAAAGAGCCCCACATATTGCTCCATACAGTACAATGAGTCGCATACAAAGCTCCATACAGTATATGATGGGCCCCATATATTGCTCCATACAGAATGGGCTCCATATAATGCTCCATACAGAATAGGCCCCATATGTTCTCCATATGATGCTCCATACCCTATATGATGCCCCATAAATAATGAACCCCATATGATGCTCCAGTATTTGATGGGCCCCATGGATGATGCTCCAGTGTATGATGAGCCAATATAATGCTCCATATATAATGGGCCCCATTTATAATGCTCCAGTGTATATGGGCCCCGTAGATGCTGCTCCAGTGTCTGATGTCCCCTATTTAGAATGCTCCAGTATATGATGGGCCCCATAGATGATACTCCAGTGTATGATGGGCCAATATAATGCTCCATATATAATGGGTCCCATTTATAATGCTCCAGTGTATAATGGGCACCGTAGATGCTGCTCCAGTGTCTGATGTCCCCTATTTCGAATGCTCTAGTATATAATGGGCCCCATGGATGATGCTCCAGTGTATGATGGGCCAATATAATGCTCCATATATAATAGGCCCCATTTATAATGCTCCAGTGTATAATGGGCCCCGTAGATGCTGCTCCAGTGTCTGATGTCCCCTATTTAGAATGCTCCAGTATATGATGGGCCCCATAGATGATACTCCAGTGTATGATGGGCCAATATAATGCTCCATATATTATGGGCCCCATTTATAATGCTCCAGTGTATAATTGGCCCCGTAAATGCTGCTCCAGTGTCTAATGTCCCCCATTTAGAATGCAACAGTATATGATGGGCCGCGTAGATGCTGCTCCAGTGTCTGATGTCCCTCATTTAGAATGTTCCAGTATATGATGGGCCGCGTAGATGCTGCTCCAGTGTCTGATGTCCCCATTTAGAATGCTCCAGTATATGATGGGCCCCATGGACGATGCTCCAGTGTATGATGGGCCAATATAATGCTCCATATATAATGGGCCCCAATTATAATGTTCCAGTGTATAATGGGCCTCGTAGATGCTGCTCCAGTGTCTGATGTCCCCCATTTAGAATGCTCCAGGATATGATGGGCCCCGTAGATGCTGCTTCAGTGTCAGATGTCCCCCATGTAGAATGCTCCTGTATATGATGGGCCACATGGATCATGCTCCAGTGTATGATGGGCCAATATAATGCTCCATATATTATGGGCCCCATTTATAATGCTCCAGTGTATAATTGGCCCCGTAAATGCTGCTCCAGTGTCTAATGTCCCCCATTTAGAATGCAACAGTATATGATGGGCCGCGTAGATGCTGCTCCAGTGTCTGATGTCCCTCATTTAGAATGTTCCAGTATATGAAGGGCCGCGTAGATGCTGCTCCAGTGTCTGATGTCCCCATTTAGAATGCTCCAGTATATGATGGGCCCCATGGACGATGCTCCAGTGTATGTTGGGCCAATATAATGCTCCATATTTAATGGGCCCCATTTATAATGTTCCAGTGTATAATGGGCCCCATAGATGCTGCTCCAGTGTCTGATGTCCCCCATTTAGAATGCTCCAGGATATGATGGGCCCCGTAGATGCTGCTTCAGTGTCAGATGTCCCCTATTTAGAATGCTCCAGTATATGATGGGCCCCATAGATGATACTCCAGTGTATGATGGGCCAGTATAATGCTCCATATATTATGGGCCCCATTTATAATGCTCCAGTGTATAATTGGCCCCGTAAATGCTGCTCCAGTGTCTAATGTCCCCCATTTAGAATGCAACAGTATATGATGGGCCGCGTAGATGCTGCTCCAGTGTCTGATGTCCCCATTTAGAATGCTCCAGTATATGATGGGCCCCATGGACGATGCTCCAGTGTATGATGGGCCAATATAATGCTCCATATATAATGGGCCCCATTTATAATGCTCCAGTGTATAATGGGCCGCGTAAATGCTGCTCCAGTGTCTGATGTCCCCCATTTAGAATGCTCCAGTATATGATGGGCCCCATGGATGATGCTCAAGTTTATGATGGGCCCCATATATCATTCTCCAGTGTATAATGCTCCCCATATATTGCTCCAAACATTAAAAAAAATGAAAATAGCTCTCCTCGCTGGGCACTACTCTACTCTAGACTCCTCAGCGTCGCCATCTTCCAGCTCTCTGCACTTGGACTGTTTAGGCAGAGGGTGTACAGATGTGACGACATCGCTCTCTCTGACCTGAATGTCACTGTCAGGAAACGCGGAAGACGTCACAGAGGTGGAGCAGGGAGAGGTAAGTATTGCAAGTGCTGTGGCCCTGAGCAAGCAGGGGGGCCCATTCGTGGGCGACGGCACTAGAACCGGGCCCCTCATAGTACGATGGTGTGTCTGATGGCAAGTGGGCCCGCCCCACCGTCAGAGACACTTTTGCGTACTATGAGGGGCCGTATGCCAGTGCCGTCGGCCACGAGTCGGCCCCCCCACCTGCTCAGGGAACTGGCACTTGCCCAGGTGCGCCAGGTGCTGACGACGGCCCTGGGGGGAGGGGACAGCCCAGTTAGGGAGATAGAAAAACTGACATATGTTGAGGTGTAGGCTGAACGTTCAGCATCTGCAAATGATGGAATTGGAGAAGTCAGAGGAAGAGGAGGACAATGCGAGCCATTTTGCTGGCAACCTATGTGTCATCAGGGGAAGGTGGTACAAAATCCTTTGAAACCCAGGCAAGGTTTATTTTAATGAAGGTGAGATCATCAACATTTTGGGTCGACAGCCGGGTCCTTCTTTCTGTCAGGATTGATCCAGCAGCACTGAAGACTCTTTCTTACAGCACACTACCAGCAAGGCAAGCTAGCTAATCTAAGGCATATTGTGCCAATTCAGGCCAGGTGTCCAGTTTACAGGCCCCGTAGTCAAAGGGGAATGACCTGTGAGGGAGAACATCGATAGGGGAGAAGAGGCAATTTTGAACCATAGTTGACAACTGCTGTCTCATGTCTGTTGCAATCGATTCAGTATTACAGTAACAGTCGTGTGAGCTGTACTCGAGAAATCAGTCCACAACATGGTCATGAAACCCCTGTCTCCAATGCCACTTCGGCTGTGTGCACCACGAACACCTCTTCCATTTGGCCCAGTACGGCTCGTGGTAGAACCTGCACAGCTGCTGTGTGCTGGGAATGCCTCTAACAAACGGTTTACCAGAGTTGCTTGTTTGTTCGCCAGTATTAGCTCTAGGTTCTCCTGTGGCATGATGTTCTGTAATTTGCCTTTATAGCGTGGATCGAGGATGCTGGCCAACCAGTAGTCGTCATTCTTCTTCATTTTGGCAATGCGGGGGTCCCTTTTTAGGATCTGCAATACATAATCACACATGTGGGCCAATGTTCCAGGTGTCAATGATGCACTGCCAGTGGTGGGTGGAGGAGCACTTTATGCCAAATTCACATCCCTCCAGTCACGCACAAACACTGTACCTGACCTTGGCAAGCCAACATTTTCTCTTGCCCCTGAGAAGCATCCTCACTCAAATAATCATCCCACTCCTCCCCTCCTCCTCTACTTCTTCCACCTTGTCCAGGACAGTTCTCTGAGCAGAAATGGCTGTCTGTCATCAAGGATTCCCTCCTCCTCTGCAGACGCCTGAGCCTAAATGTGCGTCAAAGTTTGCATGATCAGACGCATAAGTGGGATGCTCATGCTTATGATGGCGTCGTCTGCGCTTATCAGCTGTGTACATTCCTCAAAACACTGAAGGGCTTTACAGATGTCTTTAAGCTTTGACCACTGCACACTCGACAACTTGATGTCTGCCCTCAAACTGCCTGCCCGTGTATCCTCCCACAAATGCATTAAAGCCTGCCTCTGTTCGCACAGCCTCTCAACCATGTGCATGGTGGCGTTCCACCTTGTTGCAACACCTATGATTAGGCGGTGCTTGGGGAGGTGGAGCGATTGCTGCAGCCTCTGATGCGACTGGAGTCTACGGGTGAGCGACGGATGTGTGAGCACAGTCTTCGCACCTTATGGAGCAGGGCTGTTAACTCCAGATAATTATTTAGGAAGCACTGCACCACCAGGTTCAAGGTGTGAGCCAGGCAAGGTACTGTCTGAGTTTTGCCAGGGCTATGGCCGCCACAAAATTACACCCGTTATCACTGACTACCTTGCCTGGCTCAAGATGTAGAGTGCCCAGCCATGACTCAGTGTCTCGCTGCAAGTAGTTGGCCAGTACCTCAGCGGTGTGTCTGTTGTCGCCCAAAGACATCATCCTTAAAACAGCCTGCTGACGCTTTCCACTAGCTGTTCGATAGTGGGACACCTCGTGTGAATCACTGGCAGCTACGGACGGAGGGCTTGTGCCTTTTGTTTCGACGCGCTTTTGTTTCTGGAGGAGGAGGAGGAGGGTCGAACGCCTACAGCCAACTGTTGCCTATACCGTGGGCTAGGCAGCACTGTCCCACCGCCGCTGTCCCCTGTGGACCCTGCATCCACCTCATTATCCCAGTGCGCAGTGATGGACACGTAATGGCCCTGGCCATGCCTACTGGCCCAAGCATCTGTTGTGAGGTGCACCTTTCCACCCACTGATTGTTTGAGTGCATGGACAATGCTGTCTTTCACATGCAGGTGGAGGGCAGGGATGGCTTTTCTAGAAAAAAATTGCCGACTGGGTAGGTCATAACATGGGACAGCATAGGCCATGAGCTCTCGGAATGCTGCACTTTCAACCAAACGGAAGGGCATCATCTCTAATGAGATCAGTTTGGCAACTTAGGCGTTCAAACCCAGTGTACGCGGATGAGAGGATGAGTACTTTCTTGTCCTACTCAGAGTGTATGTTAGGGTGAGCTGGACTTGAGAGCTGCATATGTGGGAACTAGAGGTGGACATAGAATCATAGAATCATAGAATAGTAGAGTTCGAAGGGACCTCCTGGGCCATATGGTCCAACCCTTGCTCAAAGCAGGATTCTCTAAATCATCCCATTTTGATACAGTAAAGATGTATATCTTCGTACCGTGTTAGCCAGTAGATAGAAAATATTTAGAGTTGAGAGTCCTCAGTGGTTGATACCTTTTAATGGCTAACTGAAAAGATGGTAACAAATTGCAAGCTTTCGAGACTACTCAGGTCTCTTCATCAGGCTGAACTAATACAAAATCTGAAGAATCACATATTTATACACAAAAACACAGAAAAAATGCAATAGGTAAGACAAGTGACGTGAAGCAGAATAGTCATTATGGCAGAGGGATGAGCATAAATATTGGAACAGTTCATAGATAAGGAGAGAAAGTTTTATTACCCTCTGATTGGGGTCTGGTAATGTTTTGTGATGTTTTCACAGGGTATTTGGAGTAAATTCCTTAATTGATGTAATAGGCCATAAAACCATGTGACAGGTTCATTCCAGCATTAAGAGTGTCAAAGGTCACCATCAATTTGTATTCACAAATTCTTCTCTGTCTCTGAGATGTGAATCTGCTTCTTAGTACCAGTATTTTCATATCTGACATGCTATGATCAGGGGAGCAAAAATTTTTTGCCACAGGTAGATCCATTCTTTTTTCTCTTATTGTGTGGCGATGAGAATTTATCCTTGTTCTCAGTTTTTGCCCGGTCTCCCCCACATATAGACCCCCAGTTGGACATTTAGTACATATAATTTGGTACACAACATTAGATGTGATGCAGCTGAAAGTACCTGGTATCTTGTAGTCCTGATGTGAGTTGGGGATCTTTATCTTGTCCGTGGTCATTATAAATGGACAGGTTTTGCATTTCTTCTGATTGCAAGGCAAGGTTCCTGCAGCTGTTGGGGAGGACAGGGAACTTCTGACATTGATGCTTCTTAGATTTGGGGGCTGTCTAAAACACAGTAGTGGGGGGTCTGGAAATATGGATTGTAACCGGGCATCTTTTTGTAGTAAAGGTTGTAGTTTCCGTGCAGCTCCCCTTAGCACCTACAGATTTGGATTGTAGGTGACCACTAGAGGCACCCGGTTATTTTCTTCTTTAGCATTGTAATGTAGCAGGTGATCCCTTGATATTCTGGTGGCTCTTGTAATTTGGTTTTCAATTGTTCTTGGATGGTAGCCCTGATTTAAAAAGGTCTTTCTAAGGCGACCAAGGTGTTCATCTCTATCCATGGGGTTGGAACATATACGGTTGTATCTGATGGCTTGGCTGTAGACAATTGAGTTTTTTATGTGTTTTGGATGGAAACTGTCCCATGGTGACCTTTGACACTCTTAATGCTGGAATGAACCTGTCACATGGTTTTATGGCCTATTACATCAATTAAGGAATTTACTCCAAATACCCTGTGAAAACATCACAAAACATTACCAGACCCCAATCAGAGGGTAATAAAACTTTCTCTCCTTATCTATGAACTGTTCCAATATTTATGCTCATCCCTCTGCCATAATGACTATTCTGCTTCACGTCACTTGTCTTACCTATTGCATTTTTTCTGTGTTTTTGTGTATAAATATGTGATTCTTCAGATTTTGTATTAGTTCAGCCTGATGAAGAGACCTGAGTAGTCTTGAAAGCTTGCAATTTGTTACCATCTTTTCAGTTAGCCATTAAAAGGTATCAACCACTGAGGACTCTCAACTCTAAATATTTTTCTAAATCATCCCAGACAGATGTCTGTCAAGCCTCTGTTTGAAGACTTCCATTGAAGGAGAACTCACCACCTCTCGTGGCAGCCTGTTCCACTCATTGATCACTCTAACTGTCAAAAAGTTTTTTCTAATATCTAATCTGTGTCTCCTCCCATTCAGTTTCATCCCATTGCTTCTAGTCTTTCCTTGTGCAAATGAGAATAAAGATGATCCTTCTACAATGTGACAGCCCTTGAGATATTTGTAGACAGCTATTAAGTCTCCTCTCAGTCTTCTTTTTTGCAAGCTAAACATTCCCAAATCCTGCAACCGTTCCTCATAGGACATGGTTTGCAGACCGGTCATCATTCTGGTGGCTCTTCTCCGAACTTGCTTCAGTTTGTTGATGTCTTTTTTAAAATGTGGTGCCCAAAACTGGACACAGTATTCCAGATGAGGTCTGACCAAAGAGGAGTAGAGGGCAATAATGACCTCACGTGATCTAGACTGTATGCTTCTGTTGATACATCCTAGAATTGCATTTGCCTTTTTTGCTGCTGCATCGCACTGTTGACTCATATTCAGTCTGTGATCAATTAGTATACCCATGTCTTTTTCACATGTGCTGTTACTTAGCCCTATTCCTCCCATTTTGTATATGCTTTTTTCATCTTTATTGCCCAGATGTAGTACTTTGAATTTTTCCCTGTTAAAATCCATTCTGTTAGTTGCTGCCCACTGCTCCAGTTTATTTTGTTTATTTATATCTTTTTGAATCTTCTCTCTCTCTTCTCCAGTATTAGCTACCCCTCCTAGCTTTGTATCATCAGCAAATTTGATCAGTTTACCCTCAATTCCTTCATCTAAATCATTGATAAAGAAGTTGAACAATACAGGACCCAAAACAGAGCCTTGTGGTACCCCACTTGAGACATTCTTCCAAATGGATGTGCAGCCATTTACGACCACTCTTTGGGTCCGATCACTAAGCCAATTATGAATCCACCTAACAGTTGCCTTGTCCATTCCATACTTAGTCATTTTTTCAATAAGGATTGTGCGAGATACTTTGTCAAATGCTTTGCTGAAGTCAAGATATACTATATCTACAGCATTTCCCTGATCCACCCAGTCAGTGATTCTGTCATAGAAGGAAATTAAGTTAGTCTGTCATGACTTATCAGTTACAAAACCATGCTGAATCACTTCATTCTTATCCAGGTACTTGCATACATGTTCTTTAATAATTTGTTCAAAGATCTTTCCTGGTATGGAAGTCGGACTCACCGGCCTGTAGTTCCCTGGGTCCACCTTCTTCCCCTTTTTGAAGATAGGAACAACATTTGCTCTACTCCAGTCTTCTGGGACTTCTCCTGTTCTCCAAGGATTTTCAAAGATTATGGACAGTGGTTCAAGAATTTCTTCTGCTATTTCCTTCAGTACTCTGGGTTTAATTCATCTGGACCTGGAGACTTGAATTCATTTAGGTTAGCCAAGTGTTTCCTCACTGTCTTTTTGTTTATAGATTTCCTGGATTCTTCTATTCCTTTAATAGGACAGTGAAGATCAGTTGATGTTACATTTCCTTTCTGAGAGAAAACAGATGCAAAATAGGAATTTAAAAGTTCAGCCTTCTCAACATCCTGTCTTACCATTTCATCATTTTCATCCTGTAAAAATCCAATAGCATCTTTGACTTTTCTTTTACTTTTGACGTATCCCCAAAATCCTTTTTTGTTGCTTTTGACGTCACTTGCAAGCCTTAATTCATTGTCAGCTTTAGATAATCTGATTTGTGCCCAGCAGGATCTGCAGACGGCATGAAATTCTTCTTTAGATATGCCTCCCTCTTTCCATTTGATAAACATTTCTTTCTTCCTTTTTAGCATGTGTTTAAGTTCTGTGTTCATCCATCCTGGTTTCCTTAAATGCTTCCCATTCTTCCCTCTTTTCGAAATTGTTAACGATTGTGCTATGATAATTTTTTTTTCAAGATTTTCCATCCTTCCTGGACATTTTTGTCCTTAAGGATATCCAGTCATTGGATCCCTCCAATTCTCTTTCTGAGTCCCTTAAAATCTGCCTTTCTGAAATCTAACCTTGACGTCTGAGTCTTCACAGGTCTTCCTCCTCTTGTTATCCAAAATTCTAAAATAGCATGGTCACTACCTCCTAGGGTCCCAGCCACTCTTACCTCCCTGTTTATAAGAACTAGATCCAAGGTAGCAGATCCCCTTGTTTTCTCCCCTACCATTTGGAAGATAAAGTTGTCAGCAAGAGAGGATAAGAATTTCCTGGACCTGTTAGTTTTGCCTGAGAGAGATTCCCAACAAATGTCTGGATAGTTGAAATCTCCCATGACCACTATGTCATATTTTTTTGAGAACTAGGCCATTTGATGCATAAAGAGTTCATCCATATCTTCAGCTTGCATAGGTGGCCTGTAGTAAATGCCTACAATGGTGTCCTTTCCATTGTTCTGTCCTTGTATTCTTACCCAAACAGTTTCCACAGAACTCACAGTCTCTGAAGCGTCAATCTCTGTGCAGATATACGCTTTTCTAACATACAATGCGACACCTCCTCCTCGTTTATCAAGTCTGTTTCTTGCAAATAAGTTGTATCCTTCTTGCCTTGTATTCCAATCATGTGAATCGTCCCACCAAGTTTCAGTGATTCCAATGACATCATATTTATTTTCCTGCGTTAGTATTTCCAGTTCTCCTTGTTTGTTGCCCATGCTTTGTGCATTCGTATACAAACATTTTATTTTGTGATTGGTTTATCTTTCTTCAATATTTTTATTATGTTGATTTTTTTGTCTTTGTTCTTCCCCTTCACTTCTAATAGCAGAAATCTCAATAGTATTTGTCATGTGTATGGCTTTTGCTAGCGTTTTGCTTCCCTTCCCACATTGTTCTAGTTTAAAGCTCTCCTGATGAGTGTAGCAAGGAGACTTCCAAATACATGTTTTCCAGTCTTCGTAAGGTGCACCACATCTCTAGCAAGTAGTCCATCGTATAGGTAATTCACTCCGTGATCCAAAAATCCAAATCCTAGCTGACGGCACCATCGACATAGCCAGTTGTTCACCTGCAGAATATTCTTCCACCTCCTTGTTCCATGGACATCCACTGGAAGGATGGAAGAGAAGACCACCTGCGCTCCCAGTTCTTTCACTTTCTTACCTAAGTTTTCAAAGTCACTGCAGATGGTTTCAAGGTCGTTTCTTGCGGTGTCATTTGTCCCCACATGTATTAGCAGGAATGGGTAGTCATCTGTAGGTCTGAAGAGTCCTGATATCCTGTCAGACACATCTTCAATTTTTGCACCTGGAAGACAGCATATTTCTCTTGAGGAATCCCCCATGACAACAACTCTCCGTTTCTTCTTCACAACAGTTTTCTTTCTCCATTCAGGAGGACTATGAGGGCGTACAAGGTTATTGTTTGTGGCCAAAGTCTTATCTTGGTGTATTTCTTCATCGTTCTCCTGTGTAAGAGCCTGGTACTGGTTCCTGAGCAGTATTGGTGCTGACTGCCTCCTGATCCTCCTGCTTCTCTGGGTCACATGCTTCCATTCCTCTGTTTCTTCAGGTGCACTTCAAATTTCTTCTCTTTCTGTAACATGAAAAGATAATTCTGCTCTGTCTAAGAACTCTTCACCTTCCTTAATGGTTTTCAATGTAGATAACCTCTCTTCCAGATTTTGCAACTTTTCCTCCAACAGGGACACAAGCTTGCATTTCTGGCATGTGAAGTTTGGCTTTTCCACTGGTAAGTCTGTGAACATGTAGCAAGAAATGCAGCTCACCAAATGGCTCTTGGCCTCTTCCATGTTCTTATTGTTCAAGAGATATTCAAACGGTGAAATATATGCCAAAACTCAGCGCGTGGTTTAATGATGTCCTCCTTTCAGCTGCAACGGCCAAAATCCAGTGTTCCTTGAGCTCGCGGAGACTCTTCACTTATCCCAGAAGGCACTGGGAATATGCAAATTCTCTCCTCGGGACTCCATGACGGACTGAGAGGGGGTTGTGATGGTGATTGTGGTGGTGGTGGTGATGGCCTAGACTCAGTCTTTCCTTGCAAAAACATTGTGATCCCCTGACTGTTTTGGCCTTGCGACGACACCTCAACATTTCTTTCCGGTGATGTGCTAACCGGTAGGCTTACAGTGGGGGAAGCGATGTAGCGTTGCTGGCTACCTTCAGTCGGAGCAGGTGCACATGTGCTACCTGAGTTTTGTAGTCCGTCCACGCTTGCAAGTGCATGGTGTTTAAATGTCTAAGCATGCAACTGGTATTCAAATTTCTAAGATTTTACCTCGGCTAATGGTCCTTCTTATAGATAACCTTTGCCTCATAAATAGGATTTTGGTCAAAAAAGTGCCACACTGCACTCATCCTACTATGGTACAACTTTTCAGGGCTTGCACGCTGTGCTAATTTGACCATCTGGCCAAGCTGTCCTGCAACTCTCTTTGTTGTTCTAACACGTTTTTGCACTGCTACGGGCCTGCCAGATAACCGCAGCTGCGATGTTGATGCCTGCTGTGGATCCGCCCCCTGTTCTGAGATATTGCCAGCGGCACCCTCTTCCCCCAATGGATGCCAGTCCGGGTCAACAACTGGATCATCCATCACCTCCTCCTCAATTTCATGTGCACCTTCCTCTGTGTCACAGTGTAAGGTGGTATAGTATGCGGGAAGGGGCACCTGAGTTTCATCAGGGTCAGATTCTGGCTCAGTAGACTGCGAGGGCAATGTAGTGCTGTGTGTGAATGTACTAATCATTGGCTTACTGAAGTAAAGGATATTTTTTCTGATCGTGACTTTCAGCAAAAGAAATATACTCCATCCTTTAACTCTGCATTTAAAGAATTGACTAGAGTATATAAAAACCAGATAGTGTCCTGGTGGGAAGTACAAGGACTGGAATATTACATCAAAGCCGGTATTGTCCCACGCCATTTGAGAATTTCTTTGGCACCAGGCTTGAGATATAAGAGTCCTGATTTATTGAGTAAATGGGAAAGAGAAGCCACTAATAGTTCACTCAAGTTTATGCAGATTCTACTTGATGATGAACGTATCACTTTGAATAAATGTAATGAGATATTAAAAGATCAAATTGAGGTCACAAAAAAATTTTCTTCTGAAGCAGAATTTTCTGCAAAAGAATTAGGTGTACAGAATACTCTTGAACGCTTTCAGTATCACCTGAAAGAAAGGAAACACAAACAATTTATTCGTGACCTACAAGATTTTAAAGAAAACAAGGCCTATCTCTTTCCCAATAGACCATCTGAACCTGTTTACACCTCAACAGATACTGAAGCATCTGACATTGAGGGTAACCACAAATCACAGAGGGGTAGACAACGTGGTCGGGGTGGATATCGGAGAAGGGGTTACGATCGGAGATCAAACTATTCTGCCGGTCCAAACTACTCTACTGGTCCTAACCCCTCAACCTCTACTTCTGCTTCTTTTTTAGAGCAAGGTTACCCCTTACGGAGCAGATCAAACCCCACAGGCACACCATTTCAAGGGGAAACCCACAGGTCATAAATTTATCAGATAGGGTTCTAACTGAGACCGAAATGTGTGTGCTAAGTAAAGGGTTGTCTTTTGTTCCGTCTAGTAATTTTGACTCATTTGAGGGTACGAAGGACCTCAATTTATTTGTCAGGAAACTTAAATGGAAGAAATTTCATATTCAATCTCAAAAAAGGACGTGTGATGAATTAGGGGTTTCTGACTCCCTCCTGGAGGATATTAGAGTCCTGTATAACCTCTCTGACACTGACTCTAGTTTAAGTGGTAAAGGTCCTTTTACAGATCTTAAATGCAAGAGTAAAAAAATGCCACCTCCCCAATCAGACCTTACGTCGATCGATATATTTTTGAATTTGGTTTCTAAAGACATACAGAAACTTGGTGAATTTCCTTCATTTACCCAATATAATTTGACCCGTCAGGAAATGATGGCACTTAAAGATCTGGAAAAAGATCAAGACATTACCATTAAAAGTTCTGACAAAGGTGGTAATTTAGTAGTACTTAATTCTTCAGAGTATAAGAAAATGTGCCTTAATATTTTGAACAACAGAGAGTGTTACTGTGTTCTTTCTTCTGACCCTACTATGGTATTCACTAAGGAGTTAAGACAAATTATATTGAATGGCCTCTCAATAGGGGCTATAGACAAAAATGAGAGTGAATTTATTATACCTAAGTTTCCCACATTGGCTACATTCTACTGTCTCCCCAAGGTACACAAAGGGGTCGATCCCCTTAAGGGGAGACCAATTGTGTCAGGTGTGAGCAGCCTTACGAAAAATCTGGGCATTTATCTTGATAAAATTTTAAATCCATTTGTTCTTGCCCTTAGCTCATACACGAGGGACACAACTGATTTATTGAGTAAAATCGATGGAGTGGTTATGGAACCCGATACTATTCTTGCAAGTATCGATGTGGAGGCACTTTATTCATCTATTCCCCATGTTAAAGGGATTGAGGCAACTGAATACTTTTTAAAGAGTAGAGGTTCACAGTTTAAGGCACATAACATCTTTGTCTGCGATTGTCTACATTACCTATTGACACATAATTTTTTTGTGTTTGATCGCAAATTTTACCACCAGCTCAGGGGTACTGCGATGGGAGCCCTTGTGCCCCCTCGTATGCTAATTTACTCCTGGGCTGGTGGGAGGAGACAGTGATTTTCGGTGAAAATGGTGTCGTCGGAGCTGAAAAGGCTCTTTTATGGTTGAGATTTATTGACGACGTTTTTATCATTTGGAAAGGTACAGGAGAATCTTTTGCTGAATTTGTCAGGAGTCTAAATGTGAATGACATTGGTTTGAGTTTTACATATGAATGGAATCCATCAAAACTGCCATTCCTCGATGTGGTTATTGAGAAGAACTATGATGGAACCCTGAGTACCAGCATTCATAGGAAACCTACGGCCACTAATTCTCTTCTGAGATGGGAGAGCAGTCATCCTTTGGCCCAGAAGAAAGGTATACCTAAGGGCCAATATACAAGGATACGTAGAAATTGCTCAGATGATAATAATTTCAGATATCAAGCAAATGATCTACGAAATAGATTTTTGGATAGAGGTTATCCTGATCATGTGTTGAAAGGAGCCTATAATGATATCAAAATAAAAACAGGATGGAATTACTGACTCAATCCCCTAAACAAGAAGATGAATTTCTGGGTCTTAGATTTATCACCACATATAATAACGGGGCCGATGATCTAAGGCGGATTTTGAAAAACCATTGGCCTATCCTGAAAATGGATCAGGACATTGGCGATCTCTTGCCTAGTCATCCCCAAATTACCTTTCGTAAAGGGAGGTCCTTAAAGGATAGACTGGTCAAGAGCCACTTTGTAAATGCTGAAAAAACAACATGGCTTAAATCCAACGTTGTGGGGTGTTTCAAATGTAGTGGTTGTATTGCCTGTAAAAACATGGAAGTTGGCAAACAATTTTTTGCATCTGACAACTCAAGGAAATTTGAGATCACCTCTTTTATCAACTGCAGGAGTGAAGGTGTCATTTACAGGGCTATTTGTATATGTGGTATGATCTATGTGGGAAAGACCATTAGAGAGTTCAGGAGGAGAATTGGTGAGCACATGAGAGATATAGCGAGGAAGATGGATACACCTGTGGCCAGGCATATCAATCTCAAGCATGGGGGGGACCCTAATGCAATAAAATTCATGGGCATTGATAAAGTACCCAGACCGATTCGTGGTGGTGACTGGGACAATTTAATATTACAACGAGAGACAAAGTGGATTTTTCGACTAAAAACTGTCTCTCCATATGGTTTAAATGAACAACTTTCCTACTCCTGCTTTCTCTAGTATAGGGTCGTGCAGGGTGATTTAGTTAGGGTCAGCCGCCGTGGACCGGGGGGCCACCTGCGCAGGAATTTAGGGCTCCAACCTCCGCTGCTAGGTAGGGTCGGATGGAAATAGGTACCTGATAGGGATCTGTCAGGCTTTTCTTTTTCCTTTTTTTCCCTTCCAAAATTGAAATGTTATTTTTATTATGACCTATGGATGCTGGTCTCCATATTTGATTATGTATTTTATATCCTTTAAAACTTCCTCAAATACATCAATGAAATTATCAAAGTATCGTTCCATAGTGTGGTAAGCCAGCCGAAGCTCCAATTATTATTTTTTCTACATAGAAGGATATTCCTTCTTCTCCATATCTATATTTTGGATTGGAGTACCATGGGAACCTCATGTGGATGCTCCTTGAATATATTTTTTTGATTTACCTCTTAGTGCGAGAGGATCAATCTCCAATTTTCTTCGTTTGGGGATTTGTATACTATGTCTGTGTTAATAACGGTATTGAATGAGTTAAAATGAGCTAAAATGATCTTGCGCGCCCTTTTTTATGTTTCTATATGGTTAATGTCAGATTTGGTGAACTATTGAATGTCTCCTAAGATGGCATGATTTTGGTCGCAATAAGTGATACTGGTTAAAATAATATTTAATGACGCCATTTGGGACGCAATATATTTGTATTTTGATGCTTCTGTTGTGTAGTGACAACTTTTATATTAGCGTTATACCTTCGTCGCAATTTGCGATTTAATTCAACGTCCCATGATTTTGGTCGCAATAAGTGATACTGGTTAAAATAATATTTAATGACGCCATTTGGGACGCAATATATTTGTATTTTGATGCTTCTGTTGTGTAGTGACAACTTTTATATTAGCGTTATACCTTCGTCGCAATTTGCGATTTAATTCAACGTCCCAATATAGGACACAACACAATTGTGCGTTCTGTGTTATTCTTGAAATGTGCGAACTGAATTTATACATCGTAAGCCACTTAATTTGTATCACGCATGCGTGCGGTGGTTTTTACATCACAGAGTGGGACGCCAATGACGTAGTCTCAGTAGACCGACGGTCCAATGAATGCGATTACCGGAAGTCACTAAATGCGCATGCGCCACTAATATAGGGCGCGCGATCACTATTTGGCAAACGGTGGATCGCTATATGCATTTCGTTATATGTGGCGTGCGTTTCAACATGATTATGAGCTCATTGAACAGGCATGTATTTTTAAACCATGCACATCACGTTTGATTGGTGATTCATTATTTTGTTTTGCACTGATTGGTTTGAATGGTGGTGGGAGTGTCTTATTAATTGATATAAGGAGGAGTTATATGATTTTTCTCCCCATGAGAGCAATGCATTTGATATAGATGTCTCTAGTCGCCATATCCCCTGATGAATCCTGAAAGGAGGAAACGCGTTGGGAAAGGGCCTTATCTACTCTGGAAATGACCAGATGCATATTTTATTAGGAGATGAATTTTGGAGCGCATATCTCCATTCAAATGGGTGAGATCATTCCTTTTATACATACTGTCTCACACACGTTTGATTGCGTTCCAGACAAATGACTTACAAATGAGCGATGCATACACTTGCATTTAGGTAGTCAATTTTTGCTCTTGCGGTGCAGAGCAAACTATAAGTTGTCTGGTTTATATTTATATCTCCTATATTTTGTAGTCCCTATTGGACTTTACTCTCTGATTATATCATGTATCCTCACTGTTTGTTTGGAGGATGGTAATTGTCTGTGTGTCCCCTTTTTAACATTAGGTTCATTAAATGTTAAGTTTTACATCCCCAATTCTTTTGCTGCTATACGCTGTGTGTGAATGTACCAGCAGAATCATCTAGCAGTGGCTGTGCATCAGTGCACTCCATGTCAGATTCATCTTGGACTGGGGAATTCAGGATTTGACTTGATAACCCAGGCATGGTATGTGAAAAAAGCTCAATGGAGTAATAAGAAGTGTGGACTGCAGCATCCTTCACTTTTGGTGGGGGTGAAGGACAGAAGGAAAGGTGTTGTTCCTGACCAGGAGCCTGCACTGACGACTCAGTGCTTGCATTTTTTGAAACTTCAGAAGGGAGGCGATAGAGCTGGAGGCTTTTTCGGCAATGTAAGACCAAACCTGTTCCTGATGCTCCTGCTTTAAAATCGGTTTACCTACTCCCAGAAAAGGGAGCCTTCCAGGCCATCTGGAGCCAGACGATGATGCCAGCTCAACACCTCCTGCCTTAGGTGCTATTGTGCTTTTGGCACTTCCAGCAATTGCAACACCACCACCATCAGTACCAGTTGACCCCCCACGCCCACGTCCGTGTCCTATTCCACTATACTTCCTCATTTTTGGGAAAATGTACCCAAAATACCAGCAGATATATAGTACTGTATCAGAAGGGTACTGCTGTATACAGTCTAGGGATAATTGTAAATCTCCGTATATATTTCAGGAGTCAGACACCGACGCTCTCAGGCTCAGTATGGATTAGACAAGAATATAAAAAGCTGAAAAAGGGTACTGTATCACCAGATACCAGGTATATAAAGTACAGTGAAAAGATTGCAAATCTCCGTATATATTTCAGGAGTCAGACACAGACGCTCTCAGGTTCAGTATGGATTAGACAAGAACATAAAAAGCTGAAAAAGGTAATGTATCAGAAGCGTACAGCTGTATACAGTGTTGGGGTAATTGTAAATCTCCATATATAATTCGGAGTAACACACAGACGCTCATAGGCTCAGTATACATAACACCAGAATATAAAAAGTATAAAAATGGTAAAGTATTAGAAGCGTACAGCTGTATACAGTGTTGGGGTAATTGTAAATCTCCGTATATATTTCCGGAATAACACATAGACGCTCACAGGCTCAGTATGGATTACACCAGAATATAAAAAGTAGAAAAAGTGTAATGTATCAGAAGCTTACAGCTGTATACAGTGTTGGGGTAATTTTAACTCTCCATATATATTTCCGGAGTAACAGACTAACGTTCATAGGCTCAGTATGGATTAGACTAAAATATATAAAAGCAGATCCGCAAGACATAATCACACATTGTTAAGGGTCTGCGGAACGCACCAAATATATAATGTAGAGAGGTGCGTTCGCAGCCCGGGGTCCACCGTGCAAGCGGAGCCTGCTGCTAGTAAAAATGGCGCGAGAAGCAAACTCTGTTATCCCGCAGAGTCGCTAACATAAACGCCGTAATGCGCTGTGGCAATAAGTGCGAACTCTGTTAATCCACAGAGCCGCAAGAAAGAGAGCCGCAGCGCTATATGGCGATGTGTGCGCACTCACTAGACACAACTGAGTCGCAAATAAAACACGCTAGGGCGCTGTCTAGCGTAGAAAGCGAACCCTGTTACGTCACAGGGCCGCAGAGAAAAAGCACTGTGTCCTGTCAGGCTCTCAGGTACACAGTTAAGTGCTAAGCGTACATAAAGCGTGATCATGTGCTAATGTCCTCGCGGGAGTCACCCGCAATCTATGGCGTCTGAACGCCAGACCCTGAATACGGCAATCAAAACTCCTCACCGGTTATGCCGGTAATCTAGGGCATCTAGGACACCGACCCTGACCAGCTACCATACCAAACTCCTCACTGATTAAGTCGGTATTCTAGTTGCTTATTTCAGCCGGGTCCCTAACCACACATACGCATGATTACACTGGCGCATAGCATACAATGGTTGATATTAGCGCATGGCGGCCCAGCCATGCTACCCTTTTATAGCAACAGCTACAGGACCTTCCAGGAACAAGGACCAATGAGAAGCTGTTACAAACAAACGTAGCTACATGACCTTCCTGGCGGACCAATAGGAGCCGCTGCAGCACCTGAACATGTGACCCCTGATCTCCAATGAGAGATCTCACTCTGGGCATGCTCAGATGGGAAAAAGCAGGACTTTGTCTCAAAGACGACTGCTCCAGCACTGGCTATAATAGCAGATCCAGGAAAGGCAGCAGCAAGTCACTGCATAGTAGAGGAGTGGGCAAGACGCCTGGACCGACGTCTATGCTGAGCAGGCTCCACTGCGGCCGGAGATGAATGGGAGACCGCAGCGGGACGGGTTCGAGACTCCCCTTGTGCAGCAGCGGGAAATCGAACCCTAACACACATGTGGGCCAATATTCCAGGTGTCACTGATGCACTTAGAGTGGTGGGTGGAAGAGGACTTTCTGTCAAAAAGGTACTGTATCACAAGCATACAGCTGTATACAGTCTGGGGGTAATTGTAAATCTCCGTATATATTTCAGGAGTAACACACAGACGCTCACAGGCTCAGTATGGATCACACCAGAATATAAAAAGTAGAAAAAGGGTAATGTGTTAGAAGCATACAGTGTTGGGGTAATTTTAAATCTCCATATATATTTCCTGAGTAACACACAGACGCTCACAGGCTCAGTATGGATCACACCAGAATATGAAAAGCAGAAAAAGTGTACTGTATCAGAAGCGTACAGCTGTATACAGTGTTTGGGTAATTTTAAATTTCCGTATATATTTCCTGAGTAACACCCAGACGCTCTCTCAGTATGGATTTGACCGTAATACAGAAGGCAGAAAAACGGTACTGTATCAGAAGATACCAGCTGTATACGGTTTGGGGGAAAATTAAAATCTCTGTATATATTTCCGGAGTCACAAACAGATAGTCAGCATGTATTTGTCCGTGATACTGTCATGGAAATATATATGTATTCCATATATTCAAAGTATATTCACAGTTCACAGTTAGATAGATCTCACTTGCTAAAAACCCTGTGCTCACATATTTCTAGGCCAGCTATAATCAGTCGTTTTAAACAAATCTGGCCTTCATAAGGAACAAGTACATGAAGTACATGGAGTCTTATTAGATATCTGTTGTTTACCTTATAGTCATGCAAGACAACTAGGTCAAAAGAATATAAAACAATAATTCTGCAACTTCAGCTCTTTTTATCATGATTATCATAATTATCATACTTACACTAGAACAGCCAATAATCTAGCAGCTTTTAATTGTATGTTAATTGACTAACCAGCCCCTTTTTGTAAACGTATAAAACCTTGAATGAATAATAAATGTATGTCTTTGACGAACTGTTATACTGACACCACCGTTGTGGACAGTTTTCATTCGTTCTGAGCGCTCAAAAAGATATTAAATAGAGATTTGGACATGGCAAGCAGCAAACACGGAAGGATAAATTTATCCTAATTAAATTTCCATAACAGTTGGCGCCCAACGTGTTGGGCGTTCAAATCAGACGTGGATAGTGAGAATTTTGATTAAGGCTATTGCAGATTACTGTGACCGGCGCACCGGCCAGGGCGTACGGTACAGAGAGAGCGATAGACCTCGAGCCTCACGGCGCTCAGTGCAATTGGTGAGTTATCAGTTACCAGAGCAGCTTGAATGTGTCATCTGGGGGCTGTATAGCAAAAGACAAATTGCTGGAAAAGTTCTCACAAAAATCGTCCACACACCGGGAGGCCATCCCAGTCAAATCAGACGTGGATTCGTCCACGCACCGGGAGGCCATCCCAGTCAAATCAGACGTGGATAGTGAGAATTTTGATTAAGGCTATTGCAGATTACTGTGACCGGCGCACCGGCCAGGACGTACGGTACAGAGAGCGATAGACCTCGAGCCTCACCGTGCTCAGTGCAATTGGTGAGTTATCAGTTACCAGAGCAGCTTGTATGGGTCACAGATCATCAAAAGAGGGATTCGTATTCTCCCGGGTGTCTGTCTCATTGTACGTGTCAACTGTCTGTATCAGGTACTGTCGCTTTAAATCTCATCTCCATGCGCTCTGTCAGTATCTCATTCACTGCTGGCTGTAGCAGCGAGAAAACCCTTTGACCCCCCTCCTCTGCTAATCACATTGTTACATCTGTTTCCTGGTTTTGATTTTTTTTTTTTTTAAGCTAGTTTTTTTTGGCTACAGGTTTTCATTTTTTGCTATTCTGATGAATAATAATTATTATTTTTTTTTTTTTACGTGATTTCAGTGTCTGGAGAGACAGCAAGCAGAGATATAAGGGAGGGGGAAGTGCTGGCAGCAGCCAGCTGACATTCCAGAGGGCGGTAGGAAAAAAGCCTATGCTACCAGACAAAACCTTTGTTTTTTATAATTTTACAATCAGTTTTTTCCACCTCTTTTCTGTTTTTTTAATTAGCTTATTTAGTAACAAGGGTTGTTTTTCAGAATTTTATGATTAATATGGTTTTTTCTTTTCTCCCCTTTTTGGTGAATTTATTTTTTTCTTTTTCTAGAGTTTTTTACTAAATCTAAGTTTTGTTTTTAAAGTTTTCTTTTAAGTACATTTTTAAATAATTTTGGAAAGGTTTTTTTTTTTTTTTTTTTTCCTAAGCAATTTATTTTAGAGCTTTATTCTCCAAACATTTTTTTTTCTCTCTCCTTTACCAGCCTGCTTTAGACCAAGGTCACATAGATAAGGAGAATTACAGGCTGAGGGAGAGAGCAGACACAAACTGCGCAGCGGTCTGACTAGCCCCTCCCGTCGGGCATTCGGCGAGGACAAACAGAACCAGAGTGCAGCAGTTTTCAGATTTTTAAATCACCTTTATTGAATAGTTTTTTGGAATAGACACAGTACGTGAGAAGCAAATAGACAGGCAGCCTTTACGCTGCATAATGAAATGTTTTTTCTTGTTTTTTGTTATTTGAAAGGAAACGGGAAAGTTTGTTAATAGATTACCATCTGCTATAAAAGAGCAGTGGTGCATCGTGTAGAAGGTACAGCAAGTTAATTTGAACGGACCAGGAAGTGATTTTTTATGTGAATAAGTTTAAAAAGGTGTTAAATCGTCTGTGAGAAAAAGATCACTGACATGTCACAAAAGCAGAATTCAGAGTCACACACATCACATGTCCATCATGTGGAGACACGGGACAGGTGTAGGCTGCTCTCATTGAGTAAGGAGCCTTGTACAGGAAAAAACGCTCCCCGCCTCTCTCCACAGGGAGAAGGCATTTTTGTTTCAACCATCCCCTCTCAAGAGTCACAGGGGGGACACCCTCTCCTTTTTCTTCTCTCAGTCCCTTTCTCCTTCTTCTTCAGACTTTTCTCCTCTTTCCTCGCTGCCATCCCTCTCATTCCTTCTTTCCCTCCCTCACATCTCTGACACATCTATTTTCTTCATCTTCCTCTTCTTCTATCTCTTCCTCTCCAACTCTCAAATCTTCTTCATCTTCTTCTACTTCTCCCCCTCCATCTTTCTCCTCTCTCTCTCCTCCATCTTTCTCTCTTTTCCCCCTTTCACTTTCTCTCCCTCCCCTCTTTCCTTTTCCTCCCTCTCTCCTCCCACACCACACCCACCTGCTCATGCTTGCTCTTCTCCTTCCTCCTCCTCTCAGGCACACTCCACCTCTTCTTCTCTCTCCCTCCTCTTTTCTCTCGCTCCTCCCTCACACCTCCCTTCTCTTCCTCTTTTTTCTACTTCGTTATCAACTGGGTCAACGCCCAATCCAAGCAATGTGGTGTCCCTGTATTCAGTGTCTCCAGCACAGGGCACCCTGTCTATCCCAAGCACAGTACAAACATTGCCAGTCATTATATCAGGAGAAGAAAGTGCAAATCTCCCTACACAAAACGCTACATGTAGTCCCCAGACACAACAGTCCACAGCTAGGGCATCACAGGGGGGTGGTGTAGCTACAGAGACAAATGAGGAACCTCAGTGTCGAGCAGGGCTGCCAGCATGGAACCATGACACTGATCCACCGCAGCCTCAGCAAGGAAGTGGGAAACCCCCATGCAGCAAGACAACTTTTAAGCCCAAATCTCACCAAGTGTATGCACCAAGTACACCATGTCACTTCTTATCTGATGAAGATGAAGATGCAACGTCACACATGCTGCCCAATACTAGGGAATAGTGTTGAGTGATACGATACTGCAAATATCGGTATCGGCCGATATTAGCTGTATCGGGCTTTCGATTCCGAGTACCGATATTTTCGTCATATCGGATACCGGAATCGGATTTGTCACTGTCACTGTGAGTGTCCGTCGGTCGGGTCTGTCAGGAGTCAGCGGCACTTACCTGGCAGAAGATCTCCGGCGGTCACGTCCTGGACTGCTTGATGGCCGCCATTATCTTCTCCCTGGCGGTCACATGCAGTTTTTCGCGATAACTGCAGTGACTGCAGGGTAATCCCGGCCGTAAACCAGTCCGATGACGTCACCGCCGGGGAAGCAGGTAATCAGCTGTGCTGCGCCGGGATGACAGGCTCTGCCTGTCATTCTGATGTAGCAGAGCTGGATCGTCGTGGGACACTCGTTACTATGGACTGCGTCGGACAGGTGGTATACTGCTGTTTTTTTTTTTTTCATTTTTTTACAGGAGATCGATGGCGTCGCAGGATGAGACTGTAATAAAAGTAATGAAAACTGTGTTGTGTTTTTTATTAAATTAAAAAAAAAAAATTATGAACATTCACCCGTCCGGGTACATCAACAATTTAACTATTTACATACAGGGACCCTGTCCGGGTTATTTATAATTCTTTGGCAGGGGTGTTCCAGGTACCACCTGGTACTCTTCTGATGCTTGCCAAACATCCGAGACACCAAGGACCACCATGACCTGATGACGTCGTGTGGCCTGTACAGTCAAGTCGTGACCCGCTATCTGTGTCTGTGTGGCCACCTCTTTCATCTCCCTCCGGGTCTGGAGCCCTATGTCCCGGACTGAACGAACCCCAGGGGCCTAACAGGCGCCGGGTAAGGGCCAGCTATAGTTATCATGTCCATAGCTGGGGCTGCTGAGGAGACCACTGAGGGAGGCTGGGGAGATTTACGGCGTGGGGTGGGCACTTGTGCAGAGGCCTGGATGTGGGAGGCTGAAGGCTCCGAGGGTCTCACAGGTTCCTGACACTCTGGGGAGTAGGGGTCGCACCTGGTAACATTTAGGGTGTACCATCCATTGTAACCCCAGTGTCGGGTGTAAGTCACCAAGTCTCCTGGCAACAGGTCCCTCCCCGGGTGTCCTTCTGGGAGGTGAGTCTCCACGTCCCGCCGGGTCACAAAGACTTCTAAATAAAGTCCAGGCTCCTGGATGAAGCCCCAACCACCTTTCAATTTAAAGCTCCGTACTGCACCCTTACGCCGCGGCTCCCACAGGGTTCCTTTATCTTTTCTCATCCGGTCCTTATCTGCCCGGTCCTTCTCCAGGTGACGTTGCCGAAGCTTTTGGGATTCTCGCTGCTCCCTTTGTCGCTCTGCTTCCCGCTCCCAACGTCTCCACTCTTCCTCCTGACGCCGGTTGTAATTCTCCTCCACCAGCATCTCCATGTCTCCACCATCAAACTGCAGCTTACAATGTCCGGTTTGCGGCAGCTCTCCTGGCGCCCCCCAGTCCTGGCGGCGCTCACCTGCGGAGGAAGCAGCCGGCTCTGGAACAGATGACAGTCGGGGCTCCAGTACAGACAGGTAGACCTCTGGTGCCTGCGCGGCCTCCTCCATGAGGACGGGTGTCGCTTCTTCTGTCTCAGCGACGGGGGCAGACAGCGGGATCTGGGGTGCTGCCGGTGCAGAGTTTTTTGCAGGAACGGGTGCCTCCACTGCGACAACATCAACCGGATCACATTGCAAGGGCTGGGATGCCCGCACGGACTCCTCTACTAGAACGGGTTCCTCACCTTCCGGTACAGACAGTTCAGGTAAGAGGGATTGGCGCCACTCCAAGTTTAGTTTTAGGGCACGCCAGCTGGCTTCCATCCTGGCGACCTCCTCCCGGTGCCGGGCCAGGCCTCTTAGGGTATCCTCCGCTTCTTGCAGCGTAGGAGGGTTTCCAGGCCGGGTGCCCAACGGTGGTTCCGTGGCGATCGGGTCGCTTCCGTGGGGGGAGAGCTCTGACTGCTCCATCCCTTCACACTTCTGCTCGTGTCCATTAGCCATCTCTGCCAAGTCACATGTGTCATTAGCATCTGGAGAGGGCCCCTCTTTTGTAGGGAGGCGGGACCTTCGTGTTAGTTTCCGCACACTGAGGAGGATGAGGAGGCGGAACTGAAGAGCTGTGGGGCACGATCTTACATTGCAGTAACATTTAGAGTGTGCGGACATCGTTTTCGCGCCACTGAGTGAGTGTACACCCACGAAGAGCACGCCCTTCTTCTTCACCAGTGCCTCGTCGTGACGCAGATATAGCGGAAAAATAGCAAATACATTCTCTGATGATTTTAGCAATTCTCAAGCACAAAACCAGTTCAATTCAGGCACACAGGACTCGCTTATAGCGAGCTACAGAATCCTGTTCGTGACGCCCAAGTTGAGTCGCACAGAGCCAGAGGTTTTGGGGGTACTCGGCACCGAGCCCGTCGACTTCTATGGGGTATGTAACGGCTTTACCCGCAATTGAATCAGAGTCTATTTTACTATGTAGAAGTGTATAAACTATAAATATATGTATATATATATGTCACAATGACATGTATATATATATATATATTATATATTATATATATATATAATAATATATATATATATACTATATGATTCTATTGTGTATATTTTGTGTTTACAACAAAAGAAAGTGTTTTTTTAGTTGCGATATTTTGTTCCATAGACTTACATGGGACTTCCGGTATCGGAATCGGATATCGACGATATTTAGTGATATCGCGATACCATTCCGATAACGATATTTTAGATATCGAGCAGTATCGCTCAACATACTAGGAAGAAAACACACAAGCACCAATAGAGCAGAGACAGGTAGAGGCACCATCCTATGAGCCCTTCATCCAAGCCAGGTGATCAGTATGCTGCCAGACCCAGGGATACACCCATGCTATTTTGCCAGAAAATGCAGCAGATCCAGCAAACGTATACAGCAGCCTGGATTGATCTCTGGACCGAAATGGAAATAAAAGCAGGTGATGCATTCTGGTCAATTATGAGAGAACACTTCAAGCTTCCAGCAGAGTTAGATGCGTATGCCTGGTAGACAGGACCAAAGCTAATTGAGCAACTCAGAGAATGGGCCAAAAGCAGACTAGCAGGACAAGCTTTCAGCCTGCATGACATGAGTCAAGACAATGTATAGAAAAACTGGGCACACTCATAAATAGTGTAATAGGTGAAAATTTAATACATGCAGTGGTCACTTAGCTAGGACAAACGTTTCGGTCCGAAGACCTTCATCAGTGTGATAAAATACAATAATAACAAAGGATATTACATGGCAAATGAACCACATATTGAAAAAGCAAAATAAAGTATATACACTTCAAAATTAGGGCAACAAATCGTATAGGGTTACACAACTATAATGTCCAACCAACATTATGCTCAGTCCAAGGGACTCTAAATCATGAATGGTGAAAACTAGACTTGAAAGGAATGACATACCTAGTGACAGTGCTGTAAATAGACAAACATGACTTGCATATAGAGCTGCGTAACGTCTGTAAAGTGAAGACATAATTTATATACATATATCGCATGTAATGAGTAAATAGAGAGAATAGGACATAGTGGGAACATACCGCAGAGAGTAATTGTGATCCGTATATATCTCCAGTGATCGCTATAAATGAGAGTAATAGGATATGAAATTGTGAGATTCTATTATTTAGAGTGCTCAAGGGTTAATGGATGACATACCAAACTTGCAATGTCTCCTGGATCTATTGGTGAAGGCTGCTGGCTATGGAAGCTATAGTGCAGATACATGGCAGTCAGCAACATAAGAGAAAAGTGACGGTACTGCTGTGGAGATAATGGCAGCGTGCACTTACCAAACTGTGGTGTACAGGTGACCTGGGACACGGTATCCACCGCTAGTCTCTAGGTGGGGAGAAGTGCAGTGTGCAGCTATTAAATAGGCAGCGTTGTGACTGTCTCGTGGCTGTGCACGGAGAACCGGAAGTCGTCACACCGGAAGTGACGTCGGCATAAGGAAGCATCTCCTAGTGCTGTGTGGAGATTGCATTCCAAGCTCCTGGCGCTTGCGTTTCACGCTTTACTGAGCGCACAGAGATAGTGAGGAGATTGCAGAGATAAAGTTAGATGTGATGGGTGGTAAATAGATCAGTGACATCTACGAAGTTAGTGCAGGATTAGCGATTCTGTGGAGGAAGGAGACAACGGAATCAGTTGAAATAACAATGGTTATACAGATAATATTATTTCCCACTTAAATGCACATATCTTGCTCATACATTATAGGAAAGCATGTAAGTCATAATCTCTATTGAGCCCTTTTGGATGTAAGGTGTTAAGCTCATGAATCCAATAAGCCTCCCTGCGTTTAAGCAGGGATATGCGATCGCCTCCACGGTGAGGCGGGGGAACGTGTTCCAAAACCTGAAAACGCAATTGTGATACATTATGTCCTCTAGCAATAAAGTGAGATGGAATGGGAAGTAGTGTATCCTTACATCGAATGGTGGATTTGTGTTTGGATATTCTATCCTTTATGCATTGAGTGGTCTCTCCAATATAGATAAGACCACATGGACATTTGATCAGGTATACAACAAAATTTGATCTGCACGTAAAGTAGTGTTTAATGTTGTACTGTTTGCCCGTGTGCGGATGATATATAGTATTACCCTTCAAAATATTATTACACTGATTGCATGAAAGGCATGGAACGTGCCCATTTTAGGGTTCTGTAGGAATCTCTGAGTGGTATTGGGTTTAGTAGACCCAATATCCGCATGGACCAGTGTGTCACGTAAATTACGGGCCCTCCGGAAGCAAGGTAAGAATGGTTGTTGAAAAGCTTCCACGGTAGGGTGGGCAGTTTGGAGGATGTGCCAATGTTTACGTATGGCTGTATGGATTTTATAAGCAGCCGGGTGGAAGTCATGTACAAAAGGAATGCGTCTATTATTGCCCCTATCAGTGTTCCTAGATCTAGGGTTGGGTAATACCGTGTGAGGAGGATAGCCTCTCGCAATAAATTGGTCTGTAACTCTTGTATTCGTGAGTTACATTGCTCGGTGTCAGATACAATCCGTGTAACGCGCTGGATTTGGGATTGTGGTATTGAGCTCTTCATTCTGAGAGGGTGGAAGCTCTCAAAATGAAGAAGGCTATTCCTGTCCGTAGGTTTCAAATAGAGATCTGTGGATAGATTACCATTATGATCCTTAATTACTAGGGTGTCAAGAAAATTCAGTCTGTGGGTATCCTGGGTCATGGTAAAATCCAGGCCGGGCCAGGAGGTCTTGAGAACATTGAAGAAGGTATGTAATGATGTTTGGTCTCCTTTCCAGATGCAAAAGATGTCATCTATAAATCTCTTCCACACTAGTACGTGTGCTGGAAGAGATCGTGTGTTATAAATTTGGGAGTCCTCAAAGTGGGCCATATATGCATTAGCATAAGGAGGCGCTACGTTTGAACCCATTGCTGTGCCCCTTACCTGTAGATAAAAGTCGTCCTCAAACAAAAAGAAATTTTTGGTCAACACAATAAACAGGAGGTCACAGCAAAGGTCAACTTGGTCAGAATGCATGCCTGACAAAGTGAGCAGACGACGTGTGGAGGTAATCCCTTCAGAGTGTGTAATGGAAGTATATAAGTCTTTCACATCAAAAGAGACTAAGATGGTGTCAGGTGGTATGGGGGTGATGGTCCGAATGGTGGCTAGGAATGAGCCTGTATCCAAAAGAAAGGAAGCAGTATTTTTGATGAGAGGTGTAATGATTTACTCTAGGTATATGGATATAGGTGACAGAATTGAGTCTGTAGAGGCTACAATGGGTCGCCCAGGGGGGTCATGGAGGTTTTTATGGATCTTGGGCAGTATATAAAAAACTGGAATAATAGGGTGTTTTTTTGTGAGAAATTCACAATGTCGTATTGTCCAGAATGCCCATCCTCATGTACCTATCCAGCACTTGACTGATAGTGTCTCGGATATTAGATGTGGGATTCCCCGGGAGTTTTTGGTATGTAGAGGTGTCATATAGTTGACGGTATATCTCCTAGTGTAGAGGACCTTATCCATAACCACGATCGCCCCACCTTTATCGGCAGGTTTGATGATTAAGTCTTTGTCACTCTGGAGGGACAAAAGTGCTTGCCTATCGAGTGGGGAGAGATTGGAAGGAAAATATATTTTACCTCGATCAGTATCCTGACGTAATTGTTGGAAAGAATTGTTGACAAATTGAATAAAGGTCTCTAATGCATGGGATCCCTGGGGTGGTCTGTAAGAGCTCTTGGTACGTAAATTTAAGCTTTCCGCGGAAAGGCAGTTAGGAGGTAATACACTCGGGGTGGGGATATTGTCCTGATTAGAAAAGTATAACTTTAAACAAAGAGATCTATAAAATCTCTGCAAGTCCATGTCCAGGTGAAAAGTATTGTTCCTATAGCTGGGACAAAATGATAGGCCCCTCTGTAGGAGTCTATGTTCAGCTATCCCCAATATTTTAGAAGAAATGTTCACCACGAGTGAGTTAGTACCTGTGAGCGCGTCACCCGACCTGTGTCCATGTTGCGTGGACCTTCGCCTACCCCGCCTGGACCTCTTCTTCTTTGTGAGCGTCTCTGACGGCCTAAAAAACGGTCTTGATATGTTGATCTTTCTGACCTCTCTAGATCTGATCCTGAGGTGGAGGCTTCTGGTGAGGAGCGATAATTTGATCTTGTAGAGAACTGTCTTGATGAGGGTCTGTCCTGCCATTTATAAACTCTGTCTAACTCGTAGTCTTCTTGATCCCGACGGAACTTGTTCCTTTTGCGCTGCTCTATGTCTCGACGGTGTTGGGATATGTTGGCTTCGATCTTAGTTTTCAGTAAATTGAATTCCTCAGTGGAATTGGTTGCACTCAGCTGACTTTCGATATTCTTGATCTTTTCTTCACATAAGGAGAGTTCCTTATGCAAATGCTCTAGTGTTAAGACCATGAGATCGAAGGAACATTTGTTAAGAATAAGTTCGAATTTTGAACAGAATTCAATGGAATCACAAAAGAGTGTAGGGCGGAGAGACACCCGAAGACCCCGTGGTATCTCTGTGCTTTCAGATACTCCGTTAGGGTTGCCCCTGGAGTTCCAGGCTAGTGAAATGTCTCAGCTCCGTTCCCAGTCTCGGCCTCTAGTTTCACTGGGAGGGATTTTAAGGAAATCACTGGGTACCTTGGATAAAGCTAAATGTTGGAGGTTTGTTCTGAGTTATAGGAGAAGGTTAAAGATGACATGGCCTGAAATGAGCGTGCTTAGCATAAGGGGTATGCTATTAGTAAAGAAAATGCTAGCACAGCTTCCAAAAGAGGTGCCACAGTAGGTTCCCAAACCAAATACCGTGTATAGAAAACTGGGCACACTCATAAATAGTGTAATAGGTGAAAATTTAATACATGCAGTGGTCACTTAGCTAGGACAAACGTTTTCGGTCCGAAGACCTTCATCAGTGTGCTAAAATACATAATAACAAAGGATATTACATGGCAAATGAACCACATATTGAAAAAGCAAATAAAGTATATACACTTCAAAATTAGGGCAACAAATCGTATAGGGTTACATAACTATAATGTCCAACCAACATTATGCTCAGTCCAAGGGACTCTAGATCATGAATGGTGAAAATAGACTTGAAAGGAATGACATACCTAGTGACAGTGCTGTAATAGACAAACATGACTTGATATAGAGTGCGTAACGTCTGTAAAGTGAAGACATAATTTATATACATATATCGCATGTAATGAGTAAATAGAGAGAATAGGACATATGGAACATACCGCAGAGAGTAATTGTGATCCGTATATATCTCCAGTGATCGCTATAAATGAGAGTAAAAGGATATGAAATTGTGAGATTCTATTATTTAGAGTGCTCAAGGGTTAATGGATGAATACCAAACTTGCAATGTCTCTGGATCTATTGGTGAAGGCTGCTGGCTATGGAAGCTATAGTGCAGATACATGGCAGTCAGCAACATAAGAGAAAAGTGACGGTACTGCTGTGGAGATAATGGCAGCGTGCACTTACCAAACTGTGGTGTACAGGTGACCTGGGACACGGTATCCACCGCTAGTCTCTAGGTGGGGGAGAAGTGCAGTGTGCAGCTATTAAATAGGCAGCGTTGTGACTGTCTCGTGGCTGTGCACGGAGAACCGGAAGTCGTCACACCGGAAGTGACGTGGCATAAGGAAGCATCTCCTAGTGCTGTGTGGAGATTGCATTCCAAGCTCCTGGCGCTTGCGTTTCACGCTTTACTGAGCGCACAGAGATAGTGAGGAGATTGCAGAGATAAAGTAGATGTGATGGGTGGTAAATAGATCAGTGACATTACGAAGTTAGTGCGGGAAATTAGCGATTCTGTGGAGGAAGGAGACAAGCGAATCAGTTGAAATAACAATGGTTATACAGATAATATTATTTCCCACTTAAATGCACATATCTTGCTCATACATATAGGAAAGCATGTAAGTCATAATCTCTATTGAGCCTTTTGGATGTAAGGAGTTAAGCTCATGAATCCAATAAGCCTCCCTGCGTTTAAGCAGGGATATGCGATCGCCTCCACGGCGAGGCGGGGGGAACGTGGAGGCGATGCATATCTCGGCCCGGCCTGGATTTTACCATGACCAGGATACCCACAGACTGAATTTTCTTGACACCCTAGTAATTAAGGATCATAATGGTAATCTATCCAAGATCTCTATTTGAAACTACGGACAGGAATAGCCTTCTTCATTTTGAGAGCTTCCACCCTCTCAGAATGAAGAGCTCAATACCACAATCCAAATCCAGCGCGTTACACGGATTGTATCTGACACGAGCAATGTAACTCACGAATACAAGAGTTACAGACAAATTTATTGCGAGAGGCTATCCTCCTCACACGGTATTACCAACCCTAGATCTAGGAACACTGATAGGGGCAATAATAGAGCATTCCTTTTGTACATGACTTCCACCCGGCTGCTTATAAAATCCATACAGCCATACGTAAACATTGGCACATCCTCCAAACTGCCCACCCTTACCGTGGAAGCTTTTCAACAACCATTTTACTTGCTTCCGGAGGGCCGTAATTTACGTGAACACTGGTCCATGCGGATATTGGGTCTACTAAACCCAATACCACTCAGAGATTCTACAGAACCCTAAATGGGCACGTTCCATGCCTTTCATGCAATCAGTGTAATAATATTTGAAGGGTAATACTATATATCATCCGCACACGGGCAAACAGTACAACATTAAACACTACTTTACGTGCAGATCAATTTTGTTGTATACCTGATCAAATGTCCATGTGGTCTTATCTATAATTGGAGAGACCACTCAATGCATAAGGATAGAATATCCAAACACAAATCCACCATTCGATGTAAGGATACACTACTTCCCATTCCATCTCACTTTATTGCTAGAGGACATAATGTATCACAATTGCGTTTTCAGGTTTTGGAACACGTTCCCCGCCTCGCCGTGGAGGCGATCGCATATCCTGCTTAAACGCAGGGAGGCTTATTGGATTCATGAGCTTAACACCTTACATCCAAAAGGGCTCAATAGAGATTATGACTTACATGCTTTCCTATAATGTATGAGCAAGATATGTGCATTTAAGTGGGAAATAATATTATCTGTATAACCATTGTTATTTCAACTGATTCCGTTGTCTCCTTCTCCACAGAATCGCTAATCCTGCACTAACTTCGTAGATGTCACTGATCTATTTACCACCCATCACATCTAACTTTATCTCTGCAATCTCCTCACTATCTCTGTGCGCTCAGTAAAGCGTGAAACGCAAGCGCAGGAGCTTGGAATGCAATCTCCACACAGCACTAGGAGATGCTTCCTTATGCCGACGTCACTTCCGGTGTGACGACTTCCGGTTCTCCGTGCACAGCCACGAGACAGTCACAACGCTGCCTATTTAATAGCTGACACTGCACTTTCCCCACCTAGAGACTAGCGGTGGATACCGTGTCCCAGGTCACCTGTACACCACAGTTTGGTAAGTGCAAAGCTGCCATTATCTCCACAGCAGTACCGTCACTTTTCTCTTATGTTGTGACTGCCATGTATCTGCACTATAGCTTCCATAGCAGCAGCCTTCACAATAGATCCAGGAGACATTGCAAGTTTGGTATGTCATCCATTAACCTTGAGCACTCTAAATAATAGGAATCTCACAATTTCATATCCTATACTACTCATTTATAGCGATCACTGGAGATATATAGGATCACAATTACTCTCTGCGGTATGTTCCACTATGTCCTATTCTCTCTATTTACTCATTACATGCGATATATGTATATAAATTATGTCTTCACTTTACAGACGTTACGCAGTCTATATGCAAGTCATGTTTGTCTATTTACGCACTGTCACTAGGTATGTCATTCCTTTCAAGTCTAGTTTTCACCATTCATGATCTAGAGTCCCTTGGACTGAGCATAATGTTGATTAGACATTATAGTTATGTAACCCTATACGATTTGTTGCCCTAATTTTGAAGTGTATATACTTTATTTTGCTTTTTCAATATGTGGTTTATTTGCCATGTAATATCCTTTGTTATTATTGTATTTTAGCACACTGATGAAGTCTTGGACCGAAACGTTTGTCCTAGCTAAGTGACCACTGCATGTATTAAATTTTCACCTATACATATTTATGAGTGTGCCCAGTTTTTCTATACACGGTATTTGGTTTGGGAACCTACTGTGGCACCTCTTTTGGAAGCTGTGCTAGGCATTTTCTTTACTATGAGTCAAGACAAGACCGAATCTGTGGAGAAGTTCCATGGCAGGGGTGAGCAAGTGTTTCAAGATTTGGGGTTCACTATTCATGATCAGATACACCAGACAGATGTTGGCACAGGCCCTTTGTGCATTGACTGAGAGAAACACAATCAGAAAGCCATGATAGTAGCTAGGCCCGAGTACAGGTCAATAGCAATGGACACCTGCTCACAGTCGCAAAAGTGATAGAATCAGCCCGGAGTGCGCAAAACAGCTCCCTGATGGTGGTCTCAGACCCAGATGGCCAAACCCCTTTTAAAGACAGAAGAAATGTCAAGTGTTACAACTGTGGCAAGTCTTGGCATTACCAGAACCGTGCAGAGAACCCTACGACCCACTTCGTCTAGAGAAGAAGCAAGGAGAAAACAAAGAGAGCAAAGAAGAACTTCATCATAGGACAGGGGCAAGCCAGATCCGCAAGACACCACGCTATAAACTGTAAACTCCACCAGTGGGACCTATATCAAATTGCCTGAAGTGGACGGCGTAGTAGATCTTTTCTTGTGGAACTCTGCAACCTCACCTATCTATCAGAATCTTTGCTTCCTGCATGGGATTGATGGTCAAGTCAGATATTTCCAGATTATGAAGCCTGAGCGTGTGGACTCAGCAGAACACTCCATCATGTCCAGTTTGTTGTGTCAAAAAAAACCTGCACCCTCAACCTATTGGAGTGGACCCACTGCAGAAGCTGAAGCACAGAGTGTTCAGGAAGATGGGGCCATGACACTTCTTCACCCTGACCCAAGAAGAACAGGAAAAAACCCACTGCAGACCCATACAGGAGGTGTGGACATAGTACCAGAAAAAACCACTCCACACCCCGAGTCAAGAGTCTTGACCAACTGAAGGGCTAAGTGAACTCGCTAAGAAGACGGCCTGAGAACTTTGACATTGGCCAGGATAAATTTAATCAAGAAGGACCCTATCGCTTCATGGAATGGCAACACTATCCAGCTCTAATGCCCGAGGTTCTCTTTTGCAAGACAGGGTGCCCCTGCAATCAACCAGTTCACCAGGCCCCAGACCCGAAAAGGCCACAGCTCTTCAAACTTGTGCACAAATATGACCTGAGACGAGTGGAGAAAAAGAAACTACTGATGGCCG
>JARQOD010006349.1:0-43342 GCA_033576555.1 Oophaga sylvatica
AATTTTAATCACTCTCCTTTTCCCCAGTTAAAAATAAAGAAATGTAAAAAATGTGCATATTAGGTACCATCAGTAAAGTTGAATCTATATTACTTGAATTAATCTAATTAATAATGTTGTAAGAGCAAAAACAACACCAGACCTTTCCAGTACCCTGAAAATGAGTCCTGTTTCTCCCCTAAGGTGTTGAACCTTTTGACAAGCATGAAAGCTCTTCTAAAGGCAAGGGATGTGAAAGCACTGGCAATGCCTGAGCTGCAGACACTGTTCACACTTTGATACTGTGCTGCAGTGACAGCTCTACATGCTGGTGCTTTCTTCCAACAAGTGGAGTGTGAAATTATCCAATCCAAATTTCTCATAACAGAACCCACCATCAGGAAGACTTTTTTACAGCATAGGATCTGCTAAAATTAAACTATTCCCTCCTGCACATTGACAAGACCCTTTGCATCACTGGAATGAGCCTCATAAAATGTATACGCATGTGGTTTGAGACATGAGCAAAGCATGGAGTGTTTTTTTATTTATTTTTTCTCACTGAGGACACAAAAAACATGACTGTTGTGAAGACCTCAACCAATATGCTGAAATTAATTCTGCTCAATATTTTATTAACAAATTCATTTTAATTATTGTTATATATTAATTATATACTTAATATTGAGAAGAATTAAGAATGCTGACACCTCCTACATACTGTATGGGTCACATAGTCCTCCTATATACAGTATGAGCCTTCACACACCCCCTATTACAATATGAGCCCACACATTGCCCCCCCATATGCAGCCCACAATCTCAAACACATTCAACATATATTAAAAAAAACACTTTTCGCCTTGCTCCTTCCTATTCCTCTGGCGTCTCTGCTGAAGTCTTTTCTGGGTGCACTGACACTCTGTGCAGCAGACACAATGTATTGACATCGTCATGTCAGCTGTCTAAGTCACACAGGCTGATTAGTGTAAGAAGGAGCCAGTGGCTCATTCACTGCTGTCATCAAGTAGCCAGATTACACAGGCACACTGCTATCAACTACGTATGTGCACTTAGTGTGTCTAGGATCCAGCAACTGACAGCTCACCCATCCAATCTGGTACAAGGGTGTGCTGAAGCTTTCAGTACATTGATTGACAGCTCAATTCAGTCAGCCAGTCTGGTGCAGGAACTGTTAGTGTGTTGATTGACAGCTTGGCCATCTATTCTGAGACTGGGAGGCGCTGTCTTCATGTGTTTTTTATCCCAGGTGATTGCCAGGCCACTTAACTGGGCTGTTACTCCCAGACCTCTGCCAGACGTATATTTAGCTGCTGTGAGGTTTGTCTCTCTGTGACTTGCGTTCTGTATGTAGATCTTTCGTTGCCTGACCTTGTACCTTATTCTGATCATCCATCTGTTTAATCCCTTCTGCTCTGATCCGTTATCCTCCCGATATTTTGAACTCAGAACTTACTTGACTACGCCTTTGTCTCTTCCTTCTATTTATGACGTACCTTCCTGGCTTTTGACCTTTGACCGCTTGAACCACTCTGCCTCACAGCTAGTCCATGAGTAGTGACTAGCATCACATTATGTCCAGCCAATATATTTTTCTTTTTCACCAGTATGGAGTCTGTTCACACGCTCTATGATCAGGTGGCGAAATTGACGCAGATTAAGGAATGCTAGAGTCTGGAGTCATCACAAATGTCAGTTGCAGGGTCAAATAACTAATTTGATGAAAACCTCCTATAGCTCTCCACTGCTGGCAGTGGCTGTGACATCAGTACCCTCTTATGTACAGTTGGTCTCTCCCGAATCTGTAATGGCCCACCCTGATAAATTTTCAGGAGAGAAAGACCAGTTTAGGGTATTTAAGGAAAATCTGTAGTCCAGTTTTTACCCTGCACCCCAGTCATCAGGAGAGGAGTTCCAGCGGGTGGGAATAATCATGCCCCTACTGCGAGGGGGTCCTCAGATCTGTTGTCATGATCCAGACCGGATTTTGGTCTTGTCTCTCCTTTCCCGGTCTGGTCATGTCAGGGCTTAACTTTCTCTGCATCGTTGCTCTGTTGGGTCTGCTATATATCTGCGCTGCATCCTGCAGGCAGTGCCAGTTATGTTTCCTGCCTACGGCATGTGTAGCTGGCTCTGGTGAACCCTGATTTGTCCTGCGGCGTTTAGCTGATTTTGCGCTTGTCTCTGTACTCCTTGCTTACCCGTCCCATCTCTGTATGTCCCTGTGTTTGGATTCCCCGGTACTCGACTCTGCTTTGGCTCTGACCTGATTCTGCCTCCTCCTTCTTATACCTCTGCTATGGACCGGTACTGACCTTTTTGGCGCTCCTCTGACTCTGTGTTTGGAATTCCCCTTTGTACTACGCTACGCTCTGGTATTGACTCGGCTTGCTGACTATTCTGCTGCCACCTGGAGATAGCCTCGCTGCAGTTCTGCTGGTCTTCTCTGAACAGGTTTTCAGCTCACTCTCTACTATGCTTCTATCTAGTGAAGTTTGTGTTACTCTGTATTTACCTGCAGTGCTGCAACATGACACCTGTTTTTTTTTCTTTGTGCCCACAAGCCCCAGAACGTTGTTTTGTTGACGCCTTTTTTGACAGTTTAAGTTTGATATATGACGAACCCGACAAGATCCAGGTCGATACTAAGATCATGAATTTTGTTCATGATAGATCAGCTGTCATGTGCCCGGAAAGATGCGGGTTCAGCGCCGGATCCTGCACCAACGGGGGGGGAGTCCAATAGGGGCGTACCATTACGTCCAACGTTGGAAAGGGTTTAAAGGAAAAAGAAATCCAAACCTACATGGCCCTGTGTGAAAAAGTGATTGACCCTAAAACTAATAACTGGCTAGGCAACCCTTTGCAACAACAACTGCAATCGAGCGTTTGTGATAACTGGCAATGAGTCTTATAACGATCTAGAGGAATTTTGGCCCACTCATCTTTGCTTGATGTCATCGGCCATAAAACACCTGACATTAACCCCACAAACCTTACCCCACTTGCCACTGCACCAGGGCAAGTGTGAGGAGCCAGGCAAAGTGCCAGAATTGGTGCATCTTATAGATGTGCCTTTTCTGAGGCATCTTTGGGCTGCTATTTTTAGGCTGGGGGGCTAATATCCATGGCCCCTTAGTAGTCTGAGAATACCAGCCCCTAGCTGTTTGCTTTAGCTTGGCTTTTTGTCAAAAATGGGGGGATACCATGCTATTTTTTTAATTATTTATTCTTGATAACCAACCATGATGAAGCTGATAGCTGAGGGTTACACTTTTTCCTGTACTAGCTATCAAAAATAGAAGAAAGCCCATGTCATTTTTTTTATTTATTTATTTATGACCCACAGGCGTCAGCTGATTAATACTCCCATCAGCGGCGCCTGCTCTCGCTGTTATTAGCGTTTTACATTCCTCAAAATCCTTTTCACTGCTTTTGGTCTCCCTTGAAAGCCCTACTTTATTACTGGCTTTAGTTCCTCTAATGCTTTCCGTGCATTCCCTGCAAACAGAATTATAGTCTTCTTTAGATATCCCCCTCTTTTCATTTGATATACATTTCTTTTTTCCTGTTTAGCAAGTGATTAAGTTCTATGTTTATCCACCCTGGTGTAATGTATGTAGTACAGTTCATATAGCGTCTTGTGCTTGGGTGCGATGAAAACACAGGAGTCACAGGTTTGATATAGAAAAGTCCTGTATTACTTCATACAAGTTGGCAGAAATAGTCACACAGTTTGCAGACACAGAAACAGGAGACACAGCAGGCCAGAGTAATCCAAGCTCAGCAATCACTCTCCAATACAGATTCAGGATCTTCTTCTCTGTTACCGTAAGTCCATGCAAACGTGGGTCTTTCAAAGAGCAGGGTTCAGAGTCCACAAGTGCTTCAGAGTTCCTCAGTAGGAATAGCTGGAGTACAAGGTCCAAGGCTTACAGGAGTCAAGTCACAGGTTCACTGCAGGCTAGATTCTGAAGCACTGATTGCTCAGCTGTGGCTGCTTAAGAAGCAAAGGAGAGAATCAGGGCGGGAACATGCAAGCTGGAAACTCCATTTTGACTGAGGGCAAGATAGCTGCAGCAAGACAGAAAGTAAAATGGCTGACGAACAAACTGAGTTTCAGGAATATATACATAGAACCTTACATTACTCCCCCCTTAAGGACAACCTCCGGATGACCTCAGACCAGGCTTGTGTGGGTACCTCTGATGAAACTGACGGAGCAAGCGAGGAGCATTAACGTTATTGACCGGTTCCCATGAGTTGTCCTCCACTGGGTAGCCCTGCCATTTAATCAGATATTGTAACTGATTTCTATACAACCTGGAATCTAAAATCCTTTCCACCACAAATTCTTCCTGACCATCGACTAGCACTGGGTCAGGGCAAGGAGAGGAACGTCCAGGAAACGTATTGGGTGTCGCAGCCTTTAGTAGGGATACATGAAAGACAGGGTGGATTCTCATAGTTCTGGGCAGTTGAAGACGACAAGCAACGGCACTTATAATTTTACTGATTTTATAGGGTCCAATGTACTTATGTCCCAACTTAGACGATGGAATCCTTAACTTAAGATTTCTGGTTGACAGCCAGACCAAGTCTCCTACCTTGAAAGCTGGTGCAGGTTTACGAAATTTATCTGCTGCTTTCTTGTACCTTTCTTGAGCCGATTCCAGATTTTCCTTTAGAAGATCCATATTCTTCTGTAAAGACGTGATTCTTTCAGCCACTGCTGGTAAAGGCGTTTCTATGGGAAATCGTGGTAGAATGTTAGGATGATAACCTAGATTAGAGTAAAAAGGAGACTGTTTAGTGGAGGCACTCTGAGAGTTGTTATACGAGAACTCAGCTAATGGAAGTAGATCCACCCAATCATCCTGTAGGTGGCAGATAAAGCAGCGGAGATACTGCTCCAGGGTTTGATTGGTTCGTTCGGTCTGTCCATTAGTCTGGGGATGAAAAGCAGAAGAAAGGTTTACTTTAATGTCCAATGCTGCACAGAAATTTTGCCAAAACCTAGAAGTGAATTGCACCCCTCGATCCGAAATAACCTCATCCGGTACTCCATGTAAGCGAAACACATCTTTAATCATCAAATCTGATGTCTGTTTTGCAGTGGGTAAGCCGACACAAGGGATAAAATGAGCTGCCTTTGTTAGACGGTCAACCACCACTAGAATGGTGTTCTTCCCCTGAGAGGTTGGTAACTCCACAATGAAGTCCATAGAAATGGATCCCCACGGGCGGGACGGGGTGGGAAGAGGCTGTAACAGACCAGTTGGTGAGGAGCGAGGTGTTTTGCATCTTGCACAGACCTCACATGAAGTGACATAATTCAAAACATCCTTCCTGCAAGTGGGCCACCAAAAGAAACGAGAAAGAAATTCCTGTGTCTTTAGAATTCCTCTATGCCCAGCTATCTTGGAATCGTGAATGAGTTGCAATACTCTTAATCTGACTGTTTCAGGAATATACAGACTTTGTCCCTGAATCCACACACCATTCTTAAAGACAAGACTTACGTCCCTTGGGGGTTGTGCCAAAAAGGAATCCGCATGGTATGCTTCCTTGATGTCCTTAAGTAGGTCTTGATTATGAATTACTCCTAGGAATCTAGAGTCAGGAAGAATAGTCTTAGGAGGAGTAATTGGACGTGTCTCTGCTGAGTAAATCCTAGAGAGTGCATCAGCCTTTCCATTGCGCGATCCTGGTCTATAAGAGATGATAAAATTAAATTGGTTTAAGAAAAGATTCCAGCGAGCCTGGCGAGGAGTCAGGCACTTAGCCGACCTGATAAACTCAAGGTTACGATGGTCTGTCAGGACGACTATTTGCTGTGCAGCTCCCTGAAGAAGGTGTCTCCATTCTTTGAAGGCGGCAATAATGGCCAACAACTCTCTATTGCCCACATCGTAGTTCCTCTCAGCCGAAGACAACTGCTGGGAAAAGAAGGCACAGGGATGCAAGACATTCTTCTCACCTGTTCTCTGAGAGAGTATAGCTCCAACGGCACAGTCTGAAGCATCCACCTCTATTATGAAGGCAAGCTCGGGGTTGGGATGTACTAGGATAGGTGCAGTGGTAAATTTATCTTTTAGACGGGAAAATGCTTCCTGGGCTTGGGGAGTCCAGGAAAACCTAGACTCTTTCCGGGTAAGTTGAGTGATAGGTGACACTACCTCAGAGAAATTTCTAATGAAACGTCTATAGAAGTTGGCAAACCGATGAAGCGCTGTACCTCCTTCACATTTCTAGGACTTGGCCAATCCTTGATGGCTTGGGTTTTGCTTCCATCCATACTAATTCCTTGTGTAGACAGTACATACCCCAGAAATTGAATTTCGGTCCTATGGAATTCACACTTTTCAAGTTTGATGTAAAGATGATTTTGTCTTAGACGTTCCAAGACCATTCTCACATGTCCATGATGTTCCTCTGTGGAGTTAGAAAAAATTAGAATATCATCCAAATAAATTACCACGAATGTATCTAGGAGATCCTGAAGATGTCATTCACCAAGTGTTGGAAAGTGGCTGGGGCGGTACTCAGACCAAAAGGCATAACTAGATATTCAAAGTGTCCATAGCGTGACCTGAATGCAGTCTTCCATTCATCCCCAGGTCTAATACGGACTAAGTTATAGGCCCCACGAAGATCTAGTTTAGAAAAAATTTTGGCATGTCGCACTCTCTCCAATAACTCAGGGATTAAAGGCAATGGATAACGGTTTCTAATAGTAACCTTATTGAGTTCCCTATAGTCTACGCATGGTCTCAGAGATCCATCTTTCTTCTTTACAAAGAAGATGGGTGCACCTGCAGGAGATGAAGAGGGGCGTATGAAGCCCTTGGCTAGATTTTCATCTATGTAATCCTTTAAAGCCTTTAGCTCGGGCCCCGCCAGGGGGTAGATCTTGCCAAAAGGTATCTCTGCTCCAGGCAATAATTCAATTGGACAATCATATGGACGGTGAGGAGGAAGCTGGTCAGCGTTCTTCTTGTCACATAAATCCACATAGTCCTGGTATACAGCTGGTAGTTCAGGGACTGACATGATTCCTTTAGGAACAGAGCAAGCTGAAACTTTTGGACTCATCTGTTTCTCTGGAAAGTGTAATTCCTTGGTCTCCCAGTTAATGGTAGGATTCTGAGCCTGCAGCCATGGTAGCCCTAGAATAATGGGAAAGTGGGGAGAAGAGATAAGCATAAAGGACAGTTTCTCTTGATGATCTTTACCCATAAGAACCCTCAAAGGCTCTGTTTCCTGATCCACTGGTCCAGAGGTCAGCAGGGAGCCATCCACAGTTTCCATCTGTACTGGAGTAGCCTTCTTCACTGAACGTATTCCCTGTTTCAGAGCAAAGGAGACATCCATAAAATTTCCACTTGCCCCTGAGTCGATCATAGCAGAGCTAGACACCCAAGCTGAGTCAACCCAGAGTTTGATGGAAAGAAAGCAATGAGAATTGTTTTTCTTACAACTCAGCTGGGACACCGCTGAGGAAACTTGAAAAATGGCAGCGTTTACACAGTCAACGTCCTCAGAGGTAACGGAGTTTAAGTCCGAGAAATCAAGATCTGTTGCTGCAGATCTCTCTGGAGCCTGAGGCTCGGACCTGACAGATCCCCTCTCGCAACACTCACAATGAATGAGTGCTGCAGTAGTCTTACGAGAACGGCTGGGGCAGTTTATAATGAAGTGCCCTGACTTACCACAATAGAAACATAGATTCTCCTTAAAACGATGTTCCTTGCGTGCATCACTAACCCGTCGTTGTAAAGAGTCTACCTGCATGGGTTCAGGTTCAGGTTCCCGTGTAATCCTACTCAAAGGTTCCTTAGCTGGAGAGGAAGGTAGGAAAAGGTTAGTACGATTGCTTTCGAACCATCTCTCTTGCCTGCGTTCAGTCAGACGAGTATCAATACGGATGCAGTAGTTAATAAAGTCACCTAACGCAGTGGGAGGGTCGGAACGAGCAAGTTCATCCTTAATCAGTGGAGATAACCCCTTTCGAAAAATAGATTTTTTGGCGGAACTGTCCCAGGTGGTATCAAGGGCCCATCTCCTGAAATCCAAGGCATATTCAGCTACCGAGTGCTTACCTTGGCGCAAAGCTAACATGGCTGCTTCAGCTGTTGCACCTCGATTGGGGTCATCAAACACCTGCCCCATGGCTGAAATAAAATCATCAAGGTGATTCAAACAATCATCCTCAGTCTCAATCAGAGGGTTTGCCCACATTAAAGCCTTGTTGGTAAGCAACATAATTATAGTAAGCACCTTAGATCGTTCAGTGGGAAATTGTGAAGCATGTGCAGAAAAAAAAAGATTGCATTGATTAATAAATCCCCTGAATTTCTCACGTTCACCGCCAAAACGAAAAGGGGGCAACTTGGGAATCCCAGCACTCGGGGCTACGGCAGGAGCCTGGACTCGCCCTCTAGAACCTCAATCCTGGCTCGCAAATCCTGGGTAGTCTGTCCAACCACTTGCAAATTGTGATTATTGAGGTCCTGTAGATTTGTAAAACGGGTCTTTATATTCTGCAAATCTGCAAGGATATTATCAGTCACTCCGCAAAGTTCCTTTATGCGGGCCTCCATTTTCCAGATCTTTTAAGACAGGATTACTGGAAGAAGAGGAGAGAAAAAAAACAATAGTGTTCACCTGTGGCAACACTGCAGAGAGAAAAAAAAATTAAGGGAACTGCTCACCTGGAATGGTTGTGAGAAGTCACAACCACTATCATCACAGAAAGTTTCAACCAGACATCTGATATCCAGAGTTACAGCAGACAAAAAAGAGAAAAGAAAGGAGAAAAAAAAAAAAAAACAATAGTGTTTACCTGTGGTAACACTGCAAAAAGAAAAAACTTAAGGGAATTGCTCACCTGGAATGGTTGTGAGAAGTCACAACCACTGTCATCACAGAAAGTACAACCGGACGTCTGATATCCACAGTACAGCAGACACAGCCTTCCAGACCCAGCAGACACTAACGTTTTGGCTTCAGAATCTTGTAATGTATGTAGTACAGTTCATATAGCGTCTTGTGCTTGGGTGCGATGAAAACACAGGAGTCACAGGTTTGATATAGAAAAGTCCTGTATTACTTCATACAAGTTGGCAGAAATAGTCACACAGTTTGCAGACACAGAAACAGGAGACACAGCAGGCCAGAGTAATCCAAGCTCAGCAATCACTCTCCAATACAGATTCAGGATCTTCTTCTCTGTTACCGTAAGTCCATGCAAACGTGGGTCTTTCAAAGAGCAGGGTTCAGAGTCCACAAGTGCTTCAGAGTTCCTCAGTAGGAATAGCTGGAGTACAAGGTCCAAGGCTTACAGGAGTCAAGTCACAGGTTCACTGCAGGCTAGATTCTGAAGCACTGATTGCTCAGCTGTGGCTGCTTAAGAAGCAAAGGAGAGAATCAGGGCGGGAACATGCAAGCTGGAAACTCCATTTTGACTGAGGGCAAGATAGCTGCAGCAAGACAGAAAGTAAAATGGCTGACGAACAAACTGAGTTTCAGGAATATATACATAGAACCTTACACCTGGTCTCTTTAAATGCTTCCAATTCTTCCGTCTTTTTGGGATTGTTACCAATTGTGCCGTGAGAATTTAATTTAGCAAAATTTCCCATCCTTCTTGGTACCATCCTTCTTGGACATTTATGTCCTTTAGAACATCCAGCTATTGGACCGTTCCTACCCTCTTTCAGAATCCATTAAAATCTACCTTTCTGAAGTCCAACCTTAAATTGTGAGTACTCACTGGTCTTCCTTCTCTTGTAATCTAAAATTCGAAGATAGCATGATCACTGCCTCCTAAATTCCCCTCAACCATTTCCTCCCTGTTGGTAAGAATTAGGTCTAATATTGCAGATCCTCTTGTTCTTTCTTCTACCTTTTAAAAGATAAAGTTGTCAACAAGTGAAGATGAGAATTTTTTGGACCCCTTACTTTTACCTGAGAGAGATTCCCAGCAAATATCTGGATAGTTAAAATCTTCCATGATCACTATGTCATACTTTATTGAGAACACAGACATCTGATGTAAAAAAAAAGTTCATCCATATTTTCAGTCTGCCCAGGTAACCACCTATAATAGTATCATTTCTGTTCTTCTCTTCTTGTATTCTTACCCAAATAGTTTCTACAGAGCTACCATTTTCTGAAGCTTGGATCTCTGTGGAGATATATGTTTTCCTAACGTACAATGCAACACCTGTTTCTAATAAATAAGTTGTAGCTTTCAAGGTTTGTACTCCAATCGTATATATCATCCCGCCGAGTTTCAGTGATGCCTATGACATCATATCTCTCTTCCTGTGTTAGCAGCTCCAATTCTCCTTGTTTGTTTCTTATGCTCTGTGCATTTGTATAGACACATATTAGTTTGTAGTCGTTGTCTCTTGCTCCTCTATTTTCATTCAGAGTTTGCTATTTTTGTTCATTTCCACATCTAATAGCAGGGTTCTCCAAAAAATTCATTAGCTGCATATTTTTTCCTGGCCTTATATTTCCCATCCCATATTGCTCTAGTTTAAAGCTCTCCTGATGAGTGTAGCAAGGTGTCTACCAAATACCGTATACACTCGTGCATAAGCCGAGATTTTCAGCATTTTTTAAGGCTGAAAGTCCCCCTCTCGGCTTATACGTGAGTCATATACGCCAAGGGGTCGGCAGGGGAGCGGGGGTGTCAGATCATACTTACCCCACCGGCGCGTCTCTGTAGCCCCCCTGCTTCTCCCACGGTCTCACGTGGTACCACTCATTAAAGTCATGAATATGCGCATATTCATGACTTTAATGAGTGGTACCACTTGACCACTGAAGGAAGGAATAGCTGCCAGAAACTGCGGGAGAAGCGGGGCTGCAGAGACCGCGCCAGGAGGGGGTGAGTATACGCAATATTCACCTGCCCCCGTCCACCACTGCAGGCCACTCTGACCTCCTCGTCCTCTGGCTGTGATGTTCAGGCAGAGGGCACAATGACGTAGTTAGTGCGCGCCGCACCCTCTGCCTGAATGTCACTGACAGAGGACCCGGAAGATGGAGCAGCACGCAGCGGTGGACTGGGGACAGGTGCCGGGGCCCTGAGCCAGCGGTGACACCAGCACCTGACCCCCATAGCGCACCGATGTCCCCGCCTGCTCAGGACACCAGTACCTGACCCCCAACGACAAGAGCTGAGTATGTCATTTTTTTTTATTTGCAGCAGCAGTATATGGGGCCCATTCTATGGAGCATCTTATTGGGGCATAATCTATGGAGCATTTTATGAAGCATCATATGAGGCATACTGTATGGAGCATCTTATGGAGCATCATATGGGGGATAATCTATGGAGCATTTTAAGGGGGCATAATCTATGGAGCATTTTATGGGGCATAATCTATTGAGCATCCTATGGGGGCATAATCTATGGAGCATTTTATGGGGGCATAATCTATGGAGCATTTTATGGGGCATAATCTATGGAGCATCTTATGGGGGCATAATCTATGGAGCATCTTATGGGGGCATAATCTATGGAGCATTTTATGGAGCATTTTATCAGGGCATAATCTATGGAGCATCATATGGGGCATAATCTATGGAGCATTTTATGAGGCCTAATCTACGGAGCATCATCATACCTTTCCAACCGCACATTCAGCATCTCCCACTCCCACACTACCTCCTCGTCCCACCCTCTCTCTGTTGGAGTTCCCCAAGGCTCTGTTCTAGGACCCCTACTCTTCTCAATCTATACACTTGGCCTGGGGCAACTCATAAAGTCCCACGGATTCCAGTACCACCTTTACGCTGATGACACTCAGATCTACCTCTCTGGCCCAGACATCACTTCTCTGCTATCCAGAATCCCGGAGTGTCTATCAGCCATATCCTCCTTCTTCTCCTCCCGCTTCCTCAAACTCAATGTGGACAAATCTGAACTCATAATCTTTCCCCCATCCCACAGATCTTCCTTACCTGACCTATCTACCACAATTAACGACATCACGCTTTCCCCCGTACCAGAAGTCCGCTGCCTCGGAGTAACCCTTGACTCTGCCCTGTCCTTCAAACCGCACATCCAAGCTCTTTCTACCTCCTGTCGCCTTCAGCTCAAAAATATTTCAAGAATCCGTCCTTTCCTCAACCCTCAATCTACTAAAATGATTGTGCACGCCCTCATCATCTCCCGCCTCGACTACTGCAACACCCTTTTCTCTGGCCTCCCTGCTAACACCCTCGCACCTCTCCAGTCCATCCTTAACTCTGCTGCACGACTAATTCACCTCTCTCCTCGCTACTCCTCCGCTTCTCCCTCTGCAAATCTCTTCACTGGCTCCCATTCCCTCAGCGTATCCAGTTCAAATTACTAATACTGACCTACAAGGCCATCTATAATCTGTCTCCTCCATATATCTCTGAACTAATCTCCCGATATCTTCCCTCACGTAATCTCCGATCCTCCCAAGACATCCTTCTCTCCTCCACACTTATTCGCTCCTCACCCAACCGCCTCCAAGACTTCTCCCGAATATCCCCCATCCTCTGGAATTCTTTGCCCCAACACATCCGACTATCAAACTCATTCAGATCCTTCAGACGGAACCTGAAAACCCATCTCTTCAGGAAAGCCTACAGCCTGCAATGACCCTGCTGCCTCCTCACCACTACCGGAGTTATTGCCTCAACCAACACCGGAACTGCTGCAACCCCCCGACCTACTGTCTCCTGCCTCACAATCCTGTAGAATGTAAGCCCGAAAGGGCAGGGTCCTCTCCCCTCTGTATCAGTCTGTCATTGTTAGTTTGTTTACTGTAAGTGATACCTGTAATTTGTATGTAACCCCTTCTCATGTACAGCACCATGGAATCAATGGTGCTATAGAAATAAATATTAATAATAATAATAATAATAATAATAATCATATGGGGCATAATCTATGGGGCATAATCTAAGGAGCATCATATGGGGCATAAAATATATGGGGCAGCATATGGGGCATAATCTATGAAGCATTTTATGGGGCATAATCTATGGAGCATTTTATGGGGCCATAACCTTTATGGAGCAGCATATAGGGCATATTATTCTATGGAGCATATTATGGGGCCATTATTAACCTTTGTGCAGCATTATATGGGGCGTATTTTGTATGGAGCATCTTATGGGGCCCATCATGAACTGTATGGAGCATTATATGGGGCTCTTGATTCAATATGGATATTCAAAAACATTTAACCTAATGGTGCCTCAATTAATTTTACTTTTATTGGTATCTATTTTTATTTTTGAAATTTACCAGTAGCTGCTGCAGTTCCCACCCTAGGCTTAAACGCGAGTCAATACGTTTTCCCAGTTTTTTGTGGCAAAATTAGGGGGGTCGGCTTATACTCTGGTCGGCTTATACACGAGTATATACAGTATGTGTTTTCCTGTTTTTGTAAGATGCACCCATGTTCAGGCCAGGATCTAAGAATGTTAAAGCTGACACATTATATAGTAGTCTCGATTCAGTTTCTCCTCCAGAACCTCCATCCTCCATTATTCCTCAAGGTATTGTGGTTTCTGTGGTAACTTTGGAATTGGAAGGGGAGATCCATAAAGTCCAGTCGTTGGCTCCTTTCACTACTCAAGGGTCCAAATTATTTGTGCCTGTGTACCTAAGATTGTGGGTGGATCTATATATTGAAAAATGCATGTACCTCCAGGTATGGACAGGAGGCAAGATATAATCCATCACTATGAATGACCACTAAATACATGTTTATGAGTATTCTTTTCGGAATGTATGCATATGTATATTGTATATTTGTACATTTTTTTAAATAATTTTCAATGTATATATACACACATCCGTTTTTTTCCCTTCAGTCACAATTTTCTCTCTCTCTCTCAGTATAGTATTATCGTGCTCCATGGATATTGCAGAACCACATTGATGGATTATTTTTTTTCTGCATTGCTAAGTTATGTCCACTAGTATGGAATCCACATCTATGGGTTTGGGTCACAATGGCTGGGTTTTTGGAGCATTTAATCAAGAAGTGTATAACTACAACAACATAAAGTAGCAAAAATCTTTGCTAATACCACCCTTGCAGATGACCAATCCAATCAAGAACTGGGAATTCACTTGAAACAACTTGAGAAGTTCCTTACTAAAGAACTTAAAACATGGTTGGACTACTATGCTTAAATAAAATAAATTGATTCCCAGGGGATTATGTATAAAAAAATCTTCCAACCACATCATATTCATCAGAGTCTGTCATGTAATGGAGCAACATACTAACAGACTGTTCAATACACTTCAAAAAGATTAAGGTTTGCACCAAAATGTACCAAGAATAATTACTCTAGAACATAGGAACTGCATTGCTGCCATAGAAAATGGGAGAAAAAATTGAAAAAAGCGCTATATAGTGTATATATGAAATATGCATCTGCAAAAATTGCAATGAAAAACAGGAAGGTTCTTAGCGCATAGATTGACCAATATATGTGTACCCAATTGCCATGTCAAGGCGTCCTTCGTAAATTGGGTCCCTGTCCTGTAATGTCACCTCTCTTGGGCAAAAAATCCTACAATTTTTGGGGCAGGAATGGACCAGTTAATCTGCTTAAAATCACCTGTGGCTAATGGGAGTGGTAGTGCACATGTCCAAAAGGCTTGATACAAATAGACAAAAAGAAGGACCAGCACGTCTAAGCTAGTGTGAATAGGCGCCAACCAAAGAAAACATATACAGTGGGGAAAAAAGTATTTAGTCAGCCACCAATTGTGCAAGTTCTCCCACTTAAAAAGATGAGCGTGACCTGCAATTGACATAATAGTTAGACCACAACTATGAAAGTCAAAATGAGAAAACAAATCCAGAAAATCACCTAGTCTGATTTGACAAGATTTATTTTGCAAATTATGGTGGAAAATAAGTATTTGGTCACCTAAAACCATGCAAGATTTCTGGCTCTCACAGACCTGTAACTTCTTCTTTAAGAGGCTCCTCTGTCCTCTACTCATTACCTGTAGTAATGGCACCTGTTTGAACTTGTTATCAGTATAACAGACACCTGTCCACAACCTCAAACAGTCACACTCCAAACTCACTAAGGTGAAGACCAAAGAGCTGTCAAAGGATACCAGAAACAAAATTGTAGCCCTGCACCAGGCTGGGAAGACAGAATCTGCAATAGGCAAGCAGCTTGGTGTGATAAAATGAACTGTGGAAGCAATAATAAGAAAATGGAAGACATACAATACCACTGATAATCTCCCTCAATCTGGGGCTCCACGTAAGATCTCACCCCGTCGGGTCAAAATGATCACTGGAAGAGGCGAGCAAAAATTCTAGAACCACACGGGAGGACCTAGTGAATGACCTGCATAGAGCTGGGACCACCGTAACAAAGGCTACCATCAGTAACACACTACGCCGCCAGGGACTCAGATCCTGAAGTGCCAGACGTGTCCCTCTGCTTGAGCCAGTACATGTAGGGGCCCATCTGAAGTTTGCTAGAGAGCATTTGGATTATCCAGAAGAGTATTGGGAGAATGTCATATGGTCTGATGTTATGTTTTGGTAGCTGAGGAGAGCAGGCAAAAACGGCAATACACCAGAGAGGTTGGAATCTATTGGATTGCAGTACCCTGACTAACCACCACAACTAAAGGCAGCTATGGAGCGTTCCTACGTTGGTCCTAGACGCCTCTTCACAGCCTGAGAGATTAACTACACCTAAAGATAGAAAGAGGAAAGCTATCTGCCCCAGAGCGGATCCCCAAAGAACATAGGAAGCCCCCAAACATGTAATGGCGGTTAGACAAGAGGAAATACAGACACAGACAGAAAATAGTATGAGCAAACGCTGGGGCCCAATCTGCCTAGACAGAAAAGGATAGAAAGGATACTCACTGCAATCCAGAAAAACCCTAAAAAATGCCAATGCTACTGATTGCAAAAACACCTGAGATCACACGACCTCTACCACCTAAATCAGTTCTCTGGTGTAACAAAACCAAGCCGCAGCCACTGAAAAAACTGGAAAAGGCAAATGAACAAATAACAGTGGCTCCAGCGGAACTGAGAGGAGCCCAAGCCCCCCGGGGGGGGAACTGGCTAACCTCACAGAAATGCAGAGAAATATGCAAATGGTAAGCACAAAAACAAAAACAGAAAATATCTTATCTGAAAGCAGAAGAAGAGGCAAGACTCAGCAAGCTTCCAAGTGAACCAAGAAACAACGTTGAGACAAGAACAATTGATCACCGGCAACCATGATGGGAGGGAACCTCCCTTATATCAAGCCAGTCTGTGAATCCTGATTGCCAATCCTCATTGATTGGTTCAGTACTGTTTGTAACCACCAGAGGGAGCTTCTGTTCAGAATTCACTTCCAAAACATTCACAACAGTACCCCCCCCCTTGAAGAGGGGTCACCGAACCCTCATTTTTGCAACCAGGTCGGTCAGGATGAGCTCGGTGATACGCACAGATCAGTCTCCTAGCCTGGATGTCCGAAGCAAACACCCAAGAATTGTCCTCCTGACCATAACCTCTCCACTTAACCAAATACTGGAGTTTCCGTCTAGAAAAACGAGAATCCAATATTTTCTCAACCACATACTCCAGATTGCCCTCAACCAAAACAGGGTCAGGAGGCACAGCCATAGGAACCACTGGCTCGACAAACCTCTTCAATAAGGACTTGTGGAACACGTTATGGATCTTAAATGTCCTGGAAGAAGTAAACGAAAGGAAACCGGATTAAGAATCTCCATGATCTTATAAGGTCCAATGAATCTAGGCTTAAATTTAGGAGATGCAACTCTCATAGGGATATTTCTTGAGGACAACCAGACCAAGTCCCCCACTCTAAACCGAGGACCATCAGTCCTATGCCGGTTGGCAAACCGCTGGGCCTTCTCCTGAGAGAGGACAACCTCTCCACTACCTGGTCCCAAATCTTCTGCATACGCTCCACAACAGAGTCAACACCCAGACAGACAGAAGCCTCCGTCTGTCCCGAAGAAAATCGAGGGTGAAAACCAAAATTGCCGAAAAATTGAGACATCAAAGTGGCAGAGCTAGCCCCATTATTAAGAGCAAACTCAGCCAAAGGCAAAAAAGAGACCCGGTCATCTTAATCAGCAGACACAAAGCATCTCAGATAAGTCTCCAATGTCTGGTTTGTTCTCTCAGTTTGTCCATTGGTGTGAGGATGAAAAGCAGAGGAGAAAGACAATTGAACACCAAGTTTAGAACAAAAAGTCCTCCAAAATTTGGAAACAAACTGGACTCCTCTGTCAGACACAATGTTCTCAGGAATGCCGTGTAACCGAACCACGTGCTGAAAGAACAAAGCCACCAATTCGGAGGAGGAAGGCAACTTAGGTAATGGCACAAGATGTATCATCTTGGAAAACCTATCACAAATCATCCAGAAAACGGTCATTTTCTGAGAAACAGGGAGGTCGGAAATAAAATCCATAGAGATATGGGTCCATGGTCTCTTGGGCACAGGCAATGGCATCAACAAACCACTAGAGCGAGAGCAAGGCTTGGAGCGAGAGCAAGTCCCACAGGACTGCACAAACTCCCTGATGTCACGAGACAAAGTAGGCAACCAAAAGGACGGACTCACCAAGTCTCTGGTACCAAAAATTCCAGGATGACTGGCCAACGCAGAACAATGAATCTCAGACATCACACTCTTTTTCCACCGGTCTGGGACAAACAATTTCCCAATAGGGCAGCGCTCGGGTTTATCCTCCTGACACCCTTCCAGAGCCAGTCTCAAATTGGGCGAGATGGCGGAAAGAACTACACCCTCTTTCAAAATAACAGCAGGATCAGATAACTCAGGAGAGACCGCAAGGAAACTCCTCGAGAGGGCATCCGCCTTAACATTCTTAGTGCCAGGAAGAAAGGAAACCACAAAATTAAAACGTGTGAAAAACAAGGCCCACCTGGTCTGTCTAGGATTAAGTCACTTGGCTGATTCCAGATAAACCAGATTCTTATGGTCCGTGAGGACCACCACCTGATGTTTGGCTCCCTCGAGCCAATGTCTCCACTCTTCAAAAGCCCACTTCATGGCCAATAACTCCCGATTACTCACGTCATAATTACGTTCAGTTGGAGAAAATTTTCGAGAGAAAAAGGCACAAGGGTTACTTTTAGAGGTCTCAGGATCTCTTTGGGACAAAACGGCACCTGCCCCAATTTCAGAGGCATCAACCTCCACCTGAAATGGCAGAGAAACATCAGGCTGCCGTAGACAAGGAGCAGAAGTGAATCTCTGCTTAAGTTCCTGAAACGCAGAGACTGCCTCAGGAGGCCAATTCACCACATCAGAACCCTTTTTGGTCAAATCAGTCAATGGTTTAACAATAACAGAGAAATTACCAATAAATTTATGATAAAAATTGGCAAAACCCAAGAATCTCTGAAGAGCCTTTAATGAAGTACAGTCATGGCCAAAAGTTTTGAGAATGACACAAATATTATATTTTCACATGATCTGCTGCCCTCTGGTTTTTATGTGTGTTTGACAGATGTTTTTATCACAGACAGAAATATAATAATTGCAAACATATGAGTAACAAAAGCTTGTATTGACAGTTAGAATGAGTTAATGCAGCAAGTCAATATTTGCAGTGTTGACCCTTCTTCTTCAGGACCTCTACAATTCTCCCTGGCATGCTCTCAATCAACTTCTGGACCAAATCCTGACTGATAGCAGTCCATTCTTGCACAATCAATGCTTTCATTTTGTCAGAATTTTTAGGTTTTTGTTTGTCCACCCGTCTCTTGATGATTGACCACAAGTTCTCAATGCGATTAAGATCTGGGGAGTTTCCAGGCCATGGCTCCAAAATCTCTGTTTTGTTCCCTGAGCCATTTAGTTATCACCTTTGCTTTATGGCAAGGTGCTCCATCATGCTGGAAAAGGCATTGTTGATCGCCAAACTGCTCTTGGAGGGTTGGGAGAAGTTGCTCTTGGAGGACATTCTGGTACCATTCTTTATTCATGGCTGTGTTTTTAGGCAAGACTGTGAGAGAGCCGATTCCCTTGGCTGAGAAGCAACCCCACACATGAATGGTTTCAGGATGCTTAACAGTTGGCATGAGACAAGACTGGTGGTAGCGCTCACCTTGTCTTCTCCGAATGAGGCGCTTTCCTGATGTCCCAAACAATCGAAAAGGGGATTCATCAGAGAAAATAACTTTACCCCAGTCCTCAGCAGTCCACTGCCTGTACCTTTTGCAGAATATCAGTCTGTCCATGATGTTTTTTCTGGAGAGAAGTGGCTTCTTTGCTGCCCTCCTTGAGACCAGGCCTTGCTCCAAGAGTCTCCTCCTCACAGTGCGTGCAGATGCACTCACATCTGCCTGCTGCCATTCCTGAGCAAGCTCTGCACTGCTGGTAGCCCAATCCCGCAGCTGAAACACTTTTAAGAGACGGTCCTGGCGCTTGCTGGTCTTTCTTGGGCGCCCTGGAGCCTTTTTGGCAACAATGGTATCTCTTTTTTCTTCGAAGTTCTTGATGATGCGATAGATTGTTGACTGAGGTGCAATCTTTCTAGCTGCGATACTCTTCCCTGTTAGGCCATTTTTGTGCATTGCAATGATGATTGCACGTGTTTCTTTAGAGATAACCATGGTTAACAGAAGAGAAACAATGATGCCAAGCACCAGCCTCCTTTTAAAGTGTCCAGTGGTGTCATTCTTACTTAATCATGACAGATTGATCTCCAGCCATGTCCTCATCAACACCCACACCTGTGTTAATGGAGCAATCACTGAAAAGAGGTTAGCTGGTCCTTTTAAGGCAGGGCTGCAATGATGTTGAAATGTGTTTTGGGGGATAAAGTTCATTTTCTAGCCAAATATTGACCTTGCAAGTAATTTCTGTTAAGCTGATCACTCTTTATAACATTCTGGAGTATATGCAAATTCCCATTAGAAAAAGTGAAGCAGTAGACTTTGTAAAAATTAATATTTGTGTCATTCTCAAAACTTTTGGCCATGACTGTAGGTTGGACCCAATCACAGATGGCCTGAACCTTGACCGGGTCCATTTCAATAACAGATGGAGACAAAATTAATCCCAGAAATGAGATTCTCTGTACGCCAAAAAGACACTTTGATCCCTTTACATACAGAGCATTCTCTCTCAAAATCTGGAACACAGTCCGAACATGTTTCACATGAGAGTCCCAGTCATTGGAAAAAATCAAGATATCATCCAAATAAACAATCAGAAATTTATCCACAAAATCCCTGAAAATGTCATTCATGAAGGACTGGAAGACGGAAGGAACATTAGTGAGCCCAAAGGGCATCACTAGGTACTCAAAATGCCCCTCTGGGGTATTAAACGCCGTCTTCCATTCATCCCCGTGCTTAATACGAATAAGGTTATACGCCCCCCTGAGGTCAAGCTTGGTAAACCAAGTAGCACTTTTCACCCTGGAAAACAGGTCAGAAATCAAGGGTAACGGATATTGATATTTCACAGTGATCTTGTTCAAGAGACGATAATCAATACACGGCCTTAATGAACCATCCTTTTTGGCCACAAAGAAAAAACCGGCACCCAAGGGTGAAGAGGATGGTCTTATATGACCCTTCTCCAATGAATCCTTGATATAAGACCGCATAACGTCATGTTCAGGTACAGACAAGTTAAAAAGGCGACCTTTAGGGAATTTACTACCAGGCACTAATTCAATAGCGCAGTCATAGCTCCTATGGGGGGCAAGGATGCAGATTTACTTTCGCTAAACACATCAGAAAAATCAGTCAAAAAGTCAGGAACATCCTGAGACTGGGGAGAGGCAGAAAAATCAGAAGTGTTGGCATTAACACATTGGCAGCCCCAACTGGTTACAGACACAGATTTCCAATCCAAAACAGGATTATGAGACTGTAACCAAGGGAAACCTAGTACAATAATGTCATGCAGATTATACAGTACCAAAAATTTGCAACTCTCCTGATGATAAGGTTCAACCCTCATTATCACCTGAGTAGAAAACTGTGGTTTATTCTCAGCCAAAGGGGTAGAATCAATCCCCAGTAGGGGAATAGACTTCCGTAGGGGTATCAAGGGAAACCCACAACGTTTGGCAAAATCAAAATCCATCAGGTTAATAGCTGCTCCCGAATCAACAAAAGCCTGAGCAGAAAATGTGGACAGGGAGCAAATCAGGGTAACAGTCAACAGAAATTTAGTCTGAACACTACCCTGAGCGTGCAAAATGTCTTTCCCGCTTAGGGCAGACAGAAATAGCATGAGAGGCGTCGCCACTATAGAAACATAACCCATTGCGTTTTCAAAACTCATGACTCTGTGCCCCAGAAGCCACTCTATCACACTGCATGGGTTCAGAAGCTGGCTCACAAGGCAACACTATTCCATGCATACCTCTACGCTCACGCAAACGTCTGTCAATTTGAATCGCTAATGACATAGAATCATTGAGACCAGAGGGAGCAGGGAAACCCACCATAACATCTTTTACATTCTCTGACAGCCCCTTCTGAAAAAGGGCTGCCAAAGCATCATCATTCCATTTGGTTAGGACTGCCCATTTTCGGAATTTCTGACAGTACCACTCAGCGTCCTCAAGCCCTGATTTAATGCCAACAAGGTCCTTTCAGCTTGATCAGTGACATTAGGCTCATCGTACAATAACCCCAGAGCCAGAAAAAATGCATCAACATCACTCAAAACAGGGTCCCCAGGTATCAGGGAAAAAGCCCAATCCTGAGGATCGCCGTGCAGGAGAGAGATGACAATTTGAACCTGCTGTGCTGCGTTCCCTGAGGACTTAGGTTTTAAGGCAAAAAACAACTTACAGTTATTTTTGAAATTCAGAAATTTGGCCCGATCTCCCAAAAACAAATCTGGCATGGGAATCCTAGGTTCCACAACCGGCAACCCAGCAAGATAGACAGCAATACTCCGAACCTCAGTGGCAAGCTGATCCACACGGCCAGACAGCTGTGCAAGCTCCATTGAGAGAGAAAAAAAATCCTCCTCAGCACCCAGAGAAAAAGAGGGAAAAAATGCAAGAAACAGAGAATGGTTCAGTACTGTTTGTAACCACTAGAGGGAGCTTCTGCTTAGAATTCATTTCCAAAACATTCACAACAGTCTGATGAAACCAAAGTAGAACTGTTTGGTAGAAACAAAAGTCATCATGTTTGTGTCAGGAACAAATAACTATACTTGCTCACTGAGCCAGTGCATGTGTCCTGAGTAAATAAACTGTGCCCCAAGATACCTGTGTAGCGGAGCAGCAGCAGGGAAGACGTGTGCTTCAGACAACCAGGACCTGAAGCATGTGACTGCCAAGGGGTGGAGCCGGCCACAGGTCTCTCAGAGGAAGCAGTAGCAGATAGGGAATGCTTCAGGCCAGAGGACCTGAAGCACGTGACTGCTGGTGGGCATGGCCTAAGCTTCGGAAAGCTATGAGGTGAAGGAAAACTCCTAGAAGGGTAACTACGGGACACAGTTACCAAGGGGCATATACAGAATGGATAATCAGGACGTAGCCAGGGGGTCATACACATAGAGGGCGACGAAGTACAAGAGGAGCAGGAAGAGCATAACCAGAGAATAGCCAAGGGGTCGGACACATCGAGAGCGGCAAAGTACCAGATGTTACGCTTGAACTGCAGCCGCCGGTCAAGCGGCTCAGTCCGTAATTCTATCTGGACCCTCCATACCACAGAGGGGGACCCGGGCCTACCCAAACTAGGGACTGGCAGAGACCGGGGTTCTGTGGCAGCTGAGCATGTGGACGAGGAAAAGACACGTACTCAGGAACACGGACTCAGGAACACGGACTCAGGAACACGGACTCAGGAACACGGACTCAGGAACACGGAATCAGGAACACGGACTGGACATCAGGAACAGAACACTGGCATCGGACTCCGGACATCTGGTAACGATCGACAGGTTCCGGACATCGGCCTGCGGACATCAGTCTCCGGACATGAGGCCGCAGTATCAGACTAGGGACATCTGGCAACGATCGGCAGGCTCCGGACATCAGGCAGGGAAGGATCGGATCCGGACATCTGGAAGTGATCTGAAAAGGAATCCAAGCGGTCTGGTGCAAGTCCCACCAGGCTCAACTGGAGCCGGGCGGGGATTGCACCAAAAGCAAGCTGAGCACAAAGTAACAGAAACTCAGCACACCCACACCGGACTCCTCCTTCCAAATGAACCCAGGATATATCACAGAAAGTCAGTTAGCAAAGTATCACAGTCACTGGGCACAGGGTTCAGTACACAGAAGGATTCAGGAACATAGCACAGCAGACACAGTTCAGACAGTCAGGTACAGGATCAGGGATACGAGCCTAGAATTACCGCCTCTAGGAAAGGCACAGGAACGAGTTCAGGATCACAAGACAGGACGAGGGTATCAGCTCTCCAGAGCTGATCGAACTCAAAGCAGGAGCTGAACACACACACACACACAAGGCTAGGTTCAGAAGCTATGTGAGTAGCAAAGGCCCCGCCCATAGGGCAGGGAGCCTTTATATATGAGCTGCCCCTCAGCAATTGGCTGGGGACAGCATTTCAGGTACACACACTAACCCTGATAAAAGCAGGGCAGGTGTGGCCTGCGCACCCTATGAGAGCCAGACATATCAGTACAGCAAGGGCACCTGGAAATAGCTGCAGCCCAAACCCACGTAGCAAGTCATGCACCAGTGCAGAGGATCTTGCAACCTACGGGTAGCTTTCACAGCAGTAGCCAGGGACCGCACATGCGGGTGATCATGCAACGCAGCGGAAACACCCACGCATGTGTGGCTACGCAGAGGAGCTGGGAACTGACCATAATCCATACAGGTAACAGCTATCAGATCCCAGCTCAATTTAGGGGGAAAAGGAGCAAAGGGTTAAAGCACAGACATGCATGTCCACAACATGACACCAGAGGAGCAGGCAGAGCGGAGTCAGAACGTAGCCAAGGGTCATACACGTAGAGGGCAGCAGAGTACAAAAGGGACAGGCAAAACTCGAAGCAGGGACACAGCCAAATCAGAACCAGACAGAGAAAACGTAGCACAGGCACAAAGCACTGGCACAAGCACAACAGAGTCAAACAAACTCGGCCAAGGGTCAGAGTATAAGCGACAGAGGATGGCCCCACAATGAGGCTATAAAAAGCCTCCCAGAATCCCAGAGTGAGGCCATCCCGGTTAACCCTAAAACCACTTAATCCCAGAAACTCAGCAGACCACGACCGTTTGGAGGAGACAGAATGCTGAGTTGCACCCAAAGAACATCATACCTACTGTGAAGCATGGGGGTGGCAACATCATGCTTTGGAGCTGTTTCTCTGCAAAGTGACCAGGACATAGTAACATAGTAACATAGTTATTAAGGTTGAAGGAAGACTTTAAGTCTATCTAGTTCAACCCATATCCTATCCTAACCTGCCCTAACATGTTGATCCAGAGGAAGGCAAACAGTAAGCTTCACATTGGAGAATAAAATTCCTTCCTGACTCCACATACGGCAATCAGACTAGCTCCCTGGATCAACGCAGTATCTAGGAAACTAGTGAATATAGCCTGTAATATTATACTTTTCAAGAAAGGCATCCAGTCCCTTCTTAAATTTTAGTAAGGAATCACTCATTACAACATTAGACGGCAGAGAGTTCCATAGTCTCACTGCTCTTACAGTAAAGAATCTGCATCTGTGATTATGGCTAAACCTTCTTTCCTCCAGACGTAGAGGATGCCCCCTTTTCCCCGTCACAGGTCTAAGAGTAAAAAGATCATTAGAAAGGTCTTTGTACTGTCCCCTCATATATTTATACATTGTAATAAGATCACCCCTAAGCCTTCGTTTTTCCAAACCAAATAACACCAAGTGTAATAACCTGTCTTGGTATTGCAGACCCCCCAGTTCTCTAATAACCTTGGTCGCTCTTCTCTGCACCCGCTCCAGTTCAGCTATGTCTTTCTTATACACCGGAGACCAGAACTGCACACAGTATTCTAAGTGTGGTCGCACCAGTGACTTGTATAGAGGTAAAATTACGTTCTCCTCATGAGCATCTATGTCTCTTTTAATGCATCCCATTATTTTATTTGCCTTGGCAGCAGCTGCCTGACATTGGCCACTAAATGTGAGTTTGTCGTCCACCCATACACCCAGGTCTTTTTCAGTGACGACTGTTCCATGTACATAAAAGATTGAATGGGGCCATGTATCGTGAGATTTTGAATGCAAACCTCCTTTCATCAGCAAGGGCATTGAAGATGAAACGTAGATGGGTCTTTCAGCATGATAATGATCCCAAGCACACCGCCAGGGCAATGAAGGAGAGGCTTCATAAGAAGCATATGAAGGTCCTGGAGAAGCCTAGCCAGTCTCCAGATCTCAACCCCATAGAAAACCTTTGGAGGGATTTGAAAGTCCGTGTTGCTCAGCGACAGGCCTAAAACATCATTGCTCTAGAGGAGATCTGCATGGAGGAATGGGCCAACATACCACCAACAGTGTGTGCCAACCTTGTGAAGAGTTACAGAAAATGTTTGACCTCTGTCATTGCCAACAAAGGTTATATAACAAAATATTGCGATGAACTTTTGTTAATTACCAAATACTTATTTTCCACCATAATTTGCAAAATAATTTTTGCCAAATCAGACAAGGTGATTTTCTGGATTTGTTTTCTCATTTTGACTCGCATAGTTGTGGTCTACCTATGATGTCAATTACAGGCCTCTCTCATCATTTTAAGTGGGAGAACTTGCACAGTTGGTGGCTGACTAAATACTTTTTTTCCCCACTGTAAAGGTACTGCCACACTAAGCTATCCCGCTAGCGATCTCGTTAGCGTTGCATACTAATGAGATCGCTAGCGGGATTGTTTCTATATCGCTAAATGCGGTCACATTTAGCGATATAGTTAACGACGCTATCGCCGTTAGCGATCTTCTTAACGACTTTAGCGGTACAAAAGTACCGCTAAATCGCTAAGAAAAGGTGCCACACAGTGATAAGATACTTACCCAGCGGGAGCGCCAGCGATGAAATAGGGTCCGGAACGATTCCAGCGACGAGCGAGATCACAGCAGGAAGCTCGTCGCTGGAAGCTGCCGCACTGAACAATATCGCTAACGGGATCGCTAAATAGTGACGTTTTTTAGCGATCCCGTTAGCGATATTGTTTAGTGTGGCATACCCTTAAGTCAAAAAGATTAAGGTATGCACCATAACTTACCAAGAATGATTACTCTAGAACATAAGAACTGCATTTCTGCCATAGAAAATGAGAGAAAAAAAATGGAAAAAAGCGCTATATAGTGTATATATGAAATATGCATCTGCAAAAATTGCTATGAAAAAAAGGAAGATTCTTAGCGCATAGATTGACCAATATATGTGTTCCCAATTGCCATGATCTAGAGTAATCATTCTTGATAAGTTATGGTGCAAACCTTAATCTTTTTGACTTACTGTATATGCTTTCTTTGGTTGGCGCCTATTCAAACTAGCTTTGATGTGCTGGTCCTTCTTTTTGTCTATTTGTTCAATACACTTATTACAATTAATTACTAAGCATGAAAAGGAAATTTTGGACAATCTTAAAATGAATATAGATAAAATAAAAAAAAACATTAGCCCTTTCCTGACATGCGCCGTACATATACAGCTCTGCGGGAGGTGCGTTCGCACAGCCTCACGCAGAGCACCACTGTGATTGCGTGTGGGTGTCAGCTGTATGTGACAGTTGACATCCCACATTAATGCCCACGATCGGTGCTAGCACCAATCGCGGGCATTTAACCCCTCTCATGCTGCTGTCAGTAGTGATAGCGGCATAGAGAAGCATCACTCAGGGAGCGGCTCCTTGCGTGTTTCCACCGGGACATCGAGATGCGATCGCGATGTCTCAATGGTCTCCTTGGAGACCCCCTGCACCAAGATGTCCACAGGGTTCTTCCGGGTCCTGGAGAGAAGGTGGCTTGAGAGCGCCTGCTGTTGAGAGCAGGCGCCGACATGCCTCCTTCCCTGCTTGTCAGATCCTGATCTGATATTCTGCAGTGCAGTTTCAGTTCAGCGATCTGACATTATATAATGACTAGCTATGAACCCGTTCTACGCCCGGGTGGCAAGCATTTTTATTGTTATATGGTCTCCCATCCTGGTACGTGCATGGTCCCCTCACCCTCACCCAATCCTGGTATGCATAGCACCCCATTCCTTATCCTGGTATGCATGGTCCCCTCATCCCCCAATCCTGGTATGCATGGTTCCCTCACCTCCCAATCCTGGTATGCATGGTACCCCCTCATCCCTATCCTGACATGCATGGTAACTGCTCATCCATATTCAGCGATCTGACATTATATAATGACTAGCTATGAACCCGTTCTACGCCCGGGTGGCAAGCATTTTTATTGTTATATGGTCTCCCATCCTGGTACGTGCATGGTCCCCTCACCCTCACCCAATCCTGGTATGCATAGCACCCCATTCCTTATCCTGGTATGCATGGTCCCCTCATCCCCCAATCCTGGTATGCATGGTTCCCTCACCTCCCAATCCTGGTATGCATGGTACCCCTCATCCCTATCCTGACATGCATGGTAACTGCTCATCCATATCCTGGTATTCATGGTTCCCTCCCCCCCAATCCTGGAATGCAAGGTCCCCTCACCCCCCAATCCTGGTATGCATGGTCCCCTCCCCCCAATCCTGGAATGCATGGTCCCCACACCCCCAATACTGATATGCATGGTCCCCTCCCCCATTCCCGGTATGCATGGTCCCCTCACCCCCCTATCCTGGTATGCATCCAATCCTCATCCCCCAATCCAGGTATGCATGGTCCTCTCACCCCCTATCCTGGTATGCATAATCCCCTCACCCCCCTATCCTGGTATGCATGGTCCCCTCACCCCCAATCCTGGTATGCATGGTGCCCTCACCCCCCAATCCTGGTATGCATGGTCCCCTCCCACCCAATCCTGGAATTCATGGTCCCTCCCCCCAATCCTGGAATGCATGGTCCCCTCACCCCCCAATCCCGGTATGCATGGTGCCTTCACCCTCCAATCCTGGTATGCATGGTCCCCTCACCTCCCAATGCTGGTATGCATGGTCCCCTCATCCCCTATCCTTGTATGCATGGTCCCCTCATCCCCTATCCTGGAATGCATGGTCCTCTCACCCCCTTATCCTGGTATGCATGGTCCCCTCACCCCCCAATCCTGGTATGCATGGTCCCCTCATCCCCTATCCTGGCATGCATGGTCTTCTCACCCCCCTTTCCTGGTATGCATGGTCCCCTCATCCCCTATCCTGGTATGCATGGTCCTCTCACCCCCCTATCCTGATATGCATGGTCCCCTCAACCCCCCCTTTCCTGGTATGCATGGTCCCCTCACCACCCTATCCTGGTATGCATGGTCCCCTCATCCCCTATCCTGGCATGCATGGTCCTCTCACCCCCCTTTCCTGGTATGCATGGTCCCCTCATCCCCTATCCTGGTATGCATGGTCCTCTCACCCCCCTATCCTGATATGTGTGGTCCTCTCACCCCCCCTTTCCTGGTATGCATGGTCCCCTCACCACCCTATCCTGGTATGCATGGTCCCCTCACCCCCCAATCCTGGTATGCATGGTCCCCTCACCCCCCAATCCTTGTGTGCATGGTCCCCTCACCCCCATCCTGATATGTATGGTCCCCTCACCCCCCTATCTTGATATGCATGGTCCCCTCACACCCCCTATCCTGATATCCATGGTCCCCTCATCCCCTATCCTCGAATGCATGCTACCTCTCACCCCCTATCCTGAAATGCATGGTCCCCTCACCCCCCATCCTGATATGCATGGTCTCCTCACCCCCCTATCCTGGTATATATTGTGATGAGTGCTGTGCTGGAATTGCTGTCCTCATCTCTTTTTTTTTGTACTGCTGAAAGCCCTCCTTCTCTCTGCAGCTCTCATACTTCTCCCTTCCCCCCCTGTCAGCCTGCACTCAGGCAGTGTAATGTGAGCTGCCAGTGCTGGAAGTTTTCCCGCTTCACCGCAGGGGTCCTGCATTGTCCGAACACGTGCTTTCTTCCTATAGCAGCCATGTTGGAGTATTCATTCTTTTTTGGTTAATAACACGGTGGGAGCATTCGCTAGAAACACGAACGTCACTGTGTTGAACCATGCGCCGACGGGCATCGTTCCCGTGGTACCGGTGAACCCGTAACTCCAACAGAGCCCGAGAAATGGAATTCTCGGGTGCCCCATGAGCTATGTCACCCAAGTTTGGGTTCATTTGAACCATTATTTCAAAGCAAGACCATTGATAGGTCTGCCGTTATTCTGCTAGGTTCACAGAACGAGTTATGAACCTTATGATATTGCAGAGCTCAGACCATAGCTTGCAGCCAGGGGAGGTGGCCAGAGGACCAGCCCTTTTTGTGAGGTCAGAAGCTGACATGCATAAGTCTTACAGTGAAGTTCCTTAGTAGTAGTCTTTCTGCTGGGATGTGCTGAGTAAGAGATCTCCCAATGAACTATGACGTGTGGCCCCTTCCCCCAGCCTGGCTTGCCTGTATATGATCTAACAACCATGTGAGTGATTTTCATTCTTAATCCTATTTTATTTTATAACTGCATCTGTACATAACGATATTGTCTCAGTTTGTTACATCTTTTTATATTATATAAGCATTGCCTGTTTTTAAGGAATAAACCTATAAATTTATTAGTTTGTTTCTCCTGCTCTATAAACGAATTTGCACGTGCCTGAAGCACTACGCTACTGTTTTGGGGTTGCTACGGATCCTCTTGATAAATTGTTCATCAAAAGCCGTAGCTGGTGGCAGCTAAAAGAAAGGGGTGTAAAGTGTTAATCTATTGGGTGACGCTGGCAGTGACGCAGCGGGGTTTATAAGGGTACTGCCTGGCGGCAGCCAGGAGTAATTATAATTCCCTCACTGCAGCGTGCCCAATAGCCAGCACACATCCAAGTGACCCGTCTGGCGACTAATTATCCTAGGTGCAGTTCCCTGACTGACCTGAGGGTAAGGGGGGGCGCCAGAGAGCTGCAAGTTCCTAAGTGGAAGTGGGATAGTTATAAATCCCTGCAGTTTACTGGGTCGGACGGCAGCAGCCGTCGTGTGTGTGCACGTTCCATCACATGTGGTGGCAGCGGTGGGATCACGAGCCGTGACCCCCGGGCTACCGTGTGGCGGACTGTGTGCCCGTTCATCACATATTGGTGGCACAGCGGTGGGATTATAGAGCATTAGTGATCTGGTTTGAGCAATCATTCCATTCACTAAAAAACTTGCACGGTTCTTCAGCGACCCTGCAGCTAAAGTTTTGGAGAACAGACTCAGTGTTTATTAGTCCTGAGACAATTGTGTGTACTTGCGGTTACCCCTCCTTCTCTTTGTTTTTCTATCCTATCTTTTATTTGGCAACCATGGCTACCATAGGAGCAAGTTGGTTCGACAAGCAGAGCAAGGACACCCTTGTGGGAATCTGCAAGTACCACGGCCTTGTCCACACGAACCGAACCAAAGGCCAACTGGTCCAGGCCCTGAAGGAGCTGGGCGAGCATCGGAGCGTGGCGGGCGCAGGAGCAGAGGCCCAACCCCTTACTGCTTACACCCAGAGAGAGGTGGACCCTTACCTGCGGGCGGCCCTGGAGGGACTCACCGCTGACAACCGGGAAGAACGCCTGAGGCTGATCCAGCAAGCTCAAGAGAGAGCCGACCAGCGAGAGGCCAAACAGCGAGAGGCTGAGAGAGCCGAGCGCCAAGCCCAGCGGGAGGCCGAGCGGGAGGCTGAGAGAGCCGAGCGGGAAGCTCAGAGAGCCCATGAACTGGAGCTGCTCAGACAAGGGGCAATGCCCTCCACAGCCCAGAGCGGTACACCCAGCAGCTCTCAGAGTCCCAAGCCCCGGCCGGAGCACTTTCCCGTGCTGGAAAAGGAAGGAGACTTGGACACTTTTCTGCGGGCCTTTGAGAAAGTCTGCAGACAGTACCGGCTGCCTTCCGACCAATGGGCCAGGTACTTGACCCCCGGGCTAAAGGGCAAAGCTTTGGAGGCGTTCGCTTCCCTCGCGCCAGATCAAGACAGTGACTATGAGGCCATCAAGCAGGCCCTGATTGCCAAGTACCAGCTAACCCCTGAGGTATACCGAAAGAAGTTCCGGAACCTCCAACGTGGCCCACACGACAGTTATAGCGATGTGGTGCAAGGACTCCGGAACCACTTTGACCAGTGGATCCATGGACTGTCAGTTGACACCTATGAGGAGCTGAAAGACCTGATGATCAAAGACCAGTTCCTGCATCTGTGCCCAGCTGAGGTCCGACAGTTCATCCTGGACCGAGAACCAGAGGACGCGGTCACAACAGCCCGGATCGCCGACAGCTATGAGGCCAACCGGAAACCCGAGGTGCGGAAGGCCGTCACCACCCGTTGGGGAGGGGGTAAGCCTGCAACCAACCCCAGTGCCCCTGCCAGTCGTCCCTCTGGAGGCACTATCCCCTTTGCCAGCGCCAGGCCTACATCAGACCCCCGCCAGTGTTTCTCCTGTAAAAGGACTGGTCACATCAGCGCCACCTGTCCGGAGAGGCAGAAGAACCCCCCAGCCAAGGCCTCCGGGCCCAACGCCTCTGTTCTTTTGGTGGGTGGTGTGGTGGGGAGGGTTGATGACAACGTGCAGCCCGTCCGCGTGGGGGCCCGTCTTGCTACAGGCCTCAAGGACACCAGGGCTGAGCGAACCCTCATCCGACCCGAACTGGCGGCCCCTGAAGAGTTGATTCCGGGGAAAACCCTAACTGTCACAGGGATTGGGGGTGTCCACTACCCCTTGCCGATAGCCCGAGTTTTCATTGACTGGGGTGCCGGGAGCGGGGTGAAGGAAGTGGGGGTGTCCGAAAACCTGCCCACTGATGTTTTATTGGGGACTGATCTGGGGAGGATGGTGGCGTACTATGTCCCTGACACCCCTTCCCAATCTGATGATAAGGTTAACGTTAACCATGATGTTGATGTTGATGATGATGGGAAACTGATTGTGTTACCTGCTAATGCTTTGCGAAGTGATGATGCAACTGATAACCTTTCTTTCCCTAGGACTGATGTTGATAGTGAGGTATCTGTGCCATCTGAATCTGTTAACCCTTTCTCTGAAGTGGTAGATGTGTCCACAGGTACAGGAGCGTTCAGTCCCGTCGCTCTGCGGAGTGAGACGGCTGAGGAACCCCTAGCAGGAGCAAGCGACAGTGCTCAAGGAAATGGGGAGGTGCATGGGAACCGGGAGGAAGGTGACGCCATGACACTGACCAGTGCCACCGAGGAAGGTAACTGGCCCATAAGTAGCACTGCTCCTGAAGTGTTGGGGGTGGATGGGGAGGTAGAGCCCATAGAAGCGCAGGCTGATGGGTCTATAGAAATCCCCGGGGAGACTGCATATGTAGCTGCTGTCACCCGCAGTCAGAGTGCCCGGATCGCAGGTAGCGCCCTGCCATCTGGACCCTCCTCCGCTACCGGAGAGACTGAACCAGAGGTGGACCCAGAGCCGGTCCCAGAGGGTCCCAGTGAGGGAGGAACCCTGACGTCACTTCTGGCTGCCTCCAGCCAGGAGTTCCAGGCCGCTCTGCACTCAGATGCGGGCCTGGAGAACTTGAGGCACCTCGCCGAGACGCCCACCTCCGTGACTGATAAGGAGAGGGTGTTCTGGGAACGAGGAAGGTTGTACCGGGAGACAGTACCCGGAGATTCCCAAAAGGAGTGGTTGAGGGGGAAACAGCTGGTCGTCCCGCACCAGTTCCGAGGTGAGTTGTTGAGGATTGCCCATGAGATTCCACTCGCTGGACACTTGGGGATCAGCAAAACTAAGGCACGGCTGTCTCAACACTGGTACGCTACCCGGTACCCGGTACCCGGAGGCAGTAGCTCTGTCCTCAACTAGGGCAGATAAGGTGGCGGATGCACTGGTGACCATCTTTTCACGGGTAGGATTTCCCAGGGAGATGCTTACCGATCAAGGGACTCAATTTATGTCTCGCCTAATGAAGGCTCTCTGCAGCAAAATGCAGGTGACGCGTATGGTATCGAGTGCGTATCACCCACAGACCAATGGTTTGTGTGAGCGCTTTAACGGTACCCTCAAACAGATGCTCCGCATGCTGGTTGAGACCCAGGGACGCGATTGGGAGCGGTACCTCCCACACCTGCTATTTGCCTACAGAGAAGTCCCGCAGGCCTCGACGGGGTTCTCCCCCTTCGAGCTCCTGTATGGTAGGCGAGTCCGGGGACCCCTTGGGTTGATAAGAGAATCCTGGGAAGATGAGCCAAACCCCACGGAAGTGTCCATCGTGGATTATGTCATGCGCTTCCGCGACAAGATGCAGACCTTGACGCAGTTGGTTGCCCATGAGATTCCACTTGCTGGACACTTGGGGATTAGCAAAACTAAGGCACAGCTGTCTCAACACTTCTATTGGCCCAAGATGGGGACAGATGTGACTACTGCCGCTCCTGTATCACCTGTCAAAGAGTGGGGAAGGCGGGGCCTGCTCTTAAGGTCCCCTGATCCCGTTGCCAGTGATAGAGGAGCCTTTCCAGAGGATCGCGGTGGACATTGTGGGCCCGCTGGCCGTCCCCAGCCGCTCTGGAAAGCAATACATCCTTACTGTGGTAGACTACGCTACTCGGTACCCGGAGGCAGTAGCTCTGTCCTCAACTAAGGCAGATAAGGTGGCGGATGCACTGGTGACCATCTTTTCACGGGTAGGATTTCCCAGGGAGATGCTTACCGACCGAGGGACCCAATTTATGTCTCGCCTAATGAAGGCTCTCTGCAGCAAAATGCAGGTGACGCGTATGGTATCGAGTGCGTATCACCCACAGACCAATGGTTTGTGTGAACGCTTTAACGGTACCCTCAAACAGATGCTCCGCATGCTGGTTGAGACCCAGGGACGCGATTGGGAGCGGTACCTCCCACACCTGCTGTTTGCCTACAGAGAAGTCCCGCAGGCCTCGACGGGGTTCTCCCCCTTTGAGCTCCTGTATGGCAGGCGAGTCCGGGGACCCCTCGGGTTGATAAGAGAATCCTGGGAAGATGAGCCAAACCCCACAGAAGTGTCCATCGTGGATTATGTCATGCGCTTCCGCGACAAGATGCAGACCTTGACGCAGTTGGTGCATGACAACATGACGCAGGCTCAGGCTGACCAGAAGCACTGGTACGACCAGAACGCCCGGGAGCGGACCTACCAGGTGGGTCAAAAGGTGTGGGTGCTGGTCCCCGTACCGAAGGATAAGCTTCAGGCAGCCTGGGAAGGCCCGTACGTCGTGCACCAACAGCTCAACCCAGTCACCTACATGGTCACGCTTGACCACACTCGGGGTAGGCGCAAGGCCTTTCACGTCAACATGATGAAGGCCCATCACGAACGTGAAGCCTGCGTCCTACCAGTCTGCAACCTGCCCGAGGACGGGGAGGAGGATCCCCTCCTGGACATGCTGGCCCAAGCCAATGCCAATGGGTCCATTGAGGACATGGAGGTAAATGCCTCGCTAACCGTCTCCCAGCGGTTGCAGTTGCTGACCACTCTGGAACCCTTCCGGGCCAAGTTCACGAACCGACCCGGAAGGACCGAGTTGGCAGTCCACGAGGTGGACACCGGGGATCATGCCCCATTACGGCGGACACCTTATCGGATCTCTGAGGAAGTGCAGCAGATTATGCGCCAGGAGATCCATGAGATGTTGCAGCTGGGGGTGATCCGGCCGTCCAAAAGCGCGTGGGCCTCACCTGTAGTTCTCGTGCCAAAAAGGATCGGACCACCCGATTCTGCGTGGACTACAGGGGGCTCAACGCCATCACTACCTCTGATGCGCACCCAATGCCACGCATCGAGGATCTGCTGGAGCGGTTGGCGAATGCCAAGTACATATCCATCATGGATTTGAGCCGGGGATACTGGCAGATTCCCCTGAGCCCTGCGGCGCAGGAGAAATCTGCCTTTATCACCCCTTTTGGACTATACGAGTCCACGGTCATGCCTTTCGGCATGAAGAATGCCCCTGCCACTTTTCAGCGGATGGTCAACCACCTGCTTCAGGGACTGGAGGAGTACGCTGTGGCGTACCTGGACGACATTGCCGTCTTCAGCTCCACCTGGGAGGAACACCTTCAGCATCTCCAGGAGGTGCTCAAGCGTATTCACCAGGCAGGTCTGACCATCAAGCAGGGAAAATGCCAGATGGGCATGAGGGAGGTCCACTACCTGGGGCACCGGGTAGGTGGGGGTTCCATGAGTCCAGAGCCCGAGAAAGTGGACGCGATCGTGTCCTGGCCCACCCCCAGGACCAAAAAGCAGGTGAAGTCCTTCCTGGGCACTGCAGGGTACTTATAGGCGTTTCGTACCGAACTATAGCGCCATTGCAAAACCCTTGACGGACCTCACCAAGGGCGGTCTACCCCAAACAGTCAACTGGACAGATGGCTGTGAGGCGGCATTCCGATCTTTGAAAACAGCCCTGTGCAGCTCTCCAGTGTTGAAAGCCGTCGACAGCAGTCGGCCACTCCTGGTACAGACTGACGCCAGCGAATTTGGCCTCGGTGCTGTACTCAGCCAGGTTGATTCGGGGAACCAGGAGCACCCCGTGTTGTACCTGAGCCGGAAACTTCTGCCAAGGGAAGTGGCATACTCCACCATCAAGAAGGAGTGCCTGGCCATGGTCTGGGCACTGCAACGTTTGCAGCCCTACCTGTACGGGTGCACCTTCAAGGTGGTCACCGACCACAACCCTCTGAGCTGGCTGCACACAGTGTCCGGAACCAATGGTAGGTTGCTACGCTGGAGCCTTGCCCTGCAGCAGTATGATTTTGCCGTACAACACAAGAAAGGCAGTGATCATGGGAATGCTGATGGGTTATCACGACGTGGCGAACCCGCTGAGGTGCGCATGTCGGATTACCGACAGGTCATGCCTCCGTAGCGCCCTCAAAGGGGGGGAGGTGTGATGAGTGCTGTGCTGGAATTGCTGTCCTCATCTCTTTTTTTTTTGTACTGCTGAAAGCCCTCCTTCTCTCTGCAGCTCTCATACTTCTCCCTTCCCCCCCTGTCAGCCTGCACTCAGGCAGTGTAATGTGAGCTGCCAGTGCTGGAAGTTTTCCCGCTTCACCGCAGGGGTCCTGCATTGTCCGAACACGTGCTTTCTTCCTATAGCAGCCATGTTGGAGTATTCATTCTTTTTTGGTTAATAACACGGTGGGAGCATTCGCTAGAAACACGAACGTCACTGTGTTGAACCATGCGCCGACGGGCATCGTTCCCGTGGTACCGGTGAACCCGTAACTCCAACAGAGCCCGAGAAATGGAATTCTCGGGTGCCCCATGAGCTATGTCACCCAAGTTTGGGTTCATTTGAACCATTATTTCAAAGCAAGACCATTGATAGGTCTGCCGTTATTCTGCTAGGTTCACAGAACGAGTTATGAACCTTATGATATTGCAGAGCTCAGACCATAGCTTGCAGCCAGGGGAGGTGGCCAGAGGACCAGCCCTTTTTGTGAGGTCAGAAGCTGACATGCATAAGTCTTACAGTGAAGTTCCTTAGTAGTAGTCTTTCTGCTGGGATGTGCTGAGTAAGAGATCTCCAATGAACTATGACGTGTGGCCCCTTCCCCCAGCCTGGCTTGCCTGTATATGATCTAACAACCATGTGAGTGATTTTCATTCTTAATCCTATTTTATTTTATAACTGCATCTGTACATAACGATATTGTCTCAGTTTGTTACATCTTTTTATATTATATAAGCATTGCCTGTTTTTAAGGAATAAACCTATAAATTTATTAGTTTGTTTCTCCTGCTCTATAAACGAATTTGCACGTGCCTGAAGCACTACGCTACTGTTTTGGGGTTGCTACGGACCCTCTTGATAAATTGTTCATCAAAAGCCGTAGCTGGTGGCAGCTAAAAGAAAGGGGTGTAAAGTGTTAATCTATTGGGTGACTCTGGCAGTGACGCAGCGGGGTTTATAAGGGTACTGCCTGGCGGCAGCCAGGAGTAATTATAATTCCCTCACTGCAGCGTGCCCAATAGCCAGCACACATCCAAGTGACCCGTCTGGCGACTAATTATCCTAGGTGCAGTTCCCTGACTGACCTGAGGGTAAGGGGGGGCGCCAGAGAGCTGCAAGTTCCTAAGTGGAAGTGAGATAGTTATAAATCCCTGCAGTTTACTGGGTCGGACGGCAGCAGCCGTCGTGTGTGTGCACGTTCCATCACATGTGGTGGCAGCGGTGGGATCACGAGCCGTGACCCCCGGGCTACCGTGTGGCGGACTGTGTGCCCGTTCATCACATACATGGTCCTCTCACCCTCTATCCTGATATGCATGGTCCCCTCACCCCCCAATCCTGGAATGCATGGTCCCCTCACCCCCCAATCCTGGTGTGTATGGTCCCCTGTTATGATATGGTAACTGAGGAGGACAGGAGCAAAACAGCAAGGCAGCCGAACACCTGAGAGGTTGGAAACTAATGGGTTGCAGATCCCTAAACTAACCGCACAACTAGAAGCAGCCGTGGAGCGTACCTACGGTGGTCCTAGACGCCTCGGCACAGCCGGAGAGCTAGCTATACCTAATGTAGAAACAGGAAAACTAACTGCCCCGGAGAAGAGCCCCAAAGGAATAGGCAGCCTCCAAACATATAATGGCGATTAGACAAGACGAAACACAAACGCAGGCAGAAAATAGAGTGAGCAAACACTGGGGCCAAACACTGCCTAAATAGGACAGGACAGGACAGAATACTATCTGCAACCCAGCAAAACCCTAGAAAACTTCCAACACTTCTGATTACAAATATGCTGAGATCACACGATCTCGCCACCCACTAGATCAGATCTCTGTATGAACAAGGCTAACCTCCACAAAGGTGCAGACAAAAATGGAATAGCAAGCACAATAGAAACAAGCAGAAAATATCTTATCTGAAAGTAGCAGATGAAGGCAAGACTACCGCAGACTTCCAAAATGAACCAGGAAACAACAATTGATCACCGGCGAGGATCATGGGAAGGCAGCTCCCTTATATCAGCCCAGTCAGTGATTCCTGATTGCCAGCTATTGCTGACAGGTGAGGAGGCCCTGTCATTCGATACAGCTTCAGTACCGTCAGCAACCACCAGAGGGAGCCTCAGCTCAGACATTGTCTCCAGCACGTTCACAACAGTACCCCCCCTTGAGGTGGGATCACCGAACCCTCACCTGCACCACCAGGCCGATCAGGATGAGCTCGGTGATAGGCATGAACCAGTCTCTCCGCATGAATGTCAGAAGCAAGCACCCAAGAATTGTCCTCCTGACCATAACCTTCCCATTCAACCAAGTACTGGAGTCTCCGTCTAGCGAAACAAGAATCCAATATCTTCACTTCATACTCCAGATTGCCCTAAACCAAAACAGGCTCAGGAGGCGAAGCTATAGGAACAACAGGCTCTACAAACCTTTTCAATAAAGATTTGTGGAAGACGTTATAAATCTTAAACGTCCCTAGAAGACCCAAGCGAAAAGAAACTGGATTAAGGACTTTCAAGATCCTATAAGGTCCAATGAACCTTGGCTTAAACTTTGGAGACGCAACCTTCATAGGGTTATTCTTTGAGGACAAATAAACCAAGTCACTCACTTTAAACTGAGGACCATCAGTCCTATGCCGGTTGGCAAACCGTTGGGCCTTCTCCTGAGAGAGAGACAACTTATCCACTACTTGATCCCAAATCTGCTGCATTCTCTCTACCACAGAGTCAACACCCGGACAGACAGAAGCCTCCACCTGCCCCGAAGAAAATCGAGGATGAAACCCGGAATTGCAGAAGAAAGGGGACATCAGAGTGGCAGAACTGGCCCTATTATTAAGAGCGAATTCAGCCAGGGGCAAAAAAGAGACCCAGTCATCCTGATCCGCAGACATAAAACATCTCAAATAAGTCTCCAAGGTCTGGTTTGTTCTCTCAGTCTGCCCATTGGTCTGAGGATGAAACGCAGAGGAGAAAGACAGCTGAACTACCAGTTTAGAACAAAATGTCCTCCAAAATCTGGAAACAAACTGGACTCCCCTGTCAGACACAATGTTCTCCGGAATGCCGTGCAATCGAACCACATGCTGAAAAAAGAAAGGTACCAACTCAGAAGAGGATGGCAACTTAGGCAGTGGCACAAGATGGATCATCTTGGAGAATCTATCACAGATCACCCAAATGACAGTCATTCTCTGAGAGACAGGGAGGTCGGAGATAAAATCCATAGAGATATGGGTCCATGGCCTCCTGGGCACCGGTAGTGGCATTAACAATCCACTAGAGAGAGAACAGGGCTTGGAACGAGAACAAGTCCCACAGGACTGCACAAAATTCCTGACATCGCGAGATAAAGAGGGCCACCAAAAGGACCGACTCACCAAATCTCTAGTACCAAAAATACCAAGATGACCAGCCAACGCAGAGCAATGAACGTCAGACATAACTCCCTCTCTCCATTGGTCTGGGACATACAATTTCCCCGCAGGCAATGCTCAGGTTTATCCCCCTGAAATTGCTCCAGGGCCAGTCTCAAATCGGGTGAGATAGCGGAAAGAATGACACCCTCCTTCATAATGGCAGTAGGCTCAGCCACATCAATAGAATCCGCAAGGAAACTCCTAGAGAGGGCATCCGCCTTAACATTCTTAGTACCCGGGAGGAAGGAGACCACAAAGTTAAAACGTGTGAAAAACAAGGCCCACCTGGCCTGTCTGGGATTCAATCGTTTGGCTGATTCGAGATAGAGCAAGTTTTTGTGGTCAGTGAGAACCACAACTTGATGTTTGGCTAAATCAAATTCCATCAGGTTTAAAGCTGCTCCTGAATCAACAAAAGCCTGAGCCGAAAATGTGGACATGGAGCAAATCAAGGTAACAGTCAAAAGAAATTTAGTCTGAACACTACCGAAAACAACTGAGCGCGCAACACGTCTTCACCGCTTGGGGCAGACGGAAATGGCATGAGAAGCGTCTCCACAGTAGAAGCACAACTTATTACGCTTACAAAACTCATGACGCTGGGCCCCAGAAGCCACTCCATCACACTGCATGGGCTCAGGGGCTGGCTCGCAAGGTGTCACCACCTCTCGCATATTTCTACGCTCATGTGAACGTCTGTCAATTTGAATAGCCAATGCCATAGAGTCATTGAGCCCAGAGGGAACAGGAAATCCCACCATAACGTCCTTTACAGTCTCGGCCAGACCCTTCCGAAAAAGAGCTACCAGGGAATCGTCAATCCATTTAGTAAGGACTGCCCACTTTCGGAATTTCTGACAGTATAGCTCCGCAGCTTCCTGACCCTGTTTCAATGCCAACAAGGTTTTCTCAGCTTGATCAGTAACATTAGTTTCATCATACAACAACCCCAGAGCCTGAAAAAACACATCAACATCAGTCAAGACAGGATCCCCAGGTGTCGGGGAAAAGACCTAATCCTGAGGGTCGCCGCGCAACAGAGAGATGACAATTTGAACCTGCTGTGCAGCGTTCCCGAGTACGTAGGCCTCAAGGCAAAAAAACAACTTACAGTTATTTTTAAAATTCAAAAAATTTAGAGCGATCCCCAAAAAACAACTCTGGAGTAGGAATCCTAGACTCTACAGCATGCATCCGAGATAGAATGCCATACTCCGAACTTCAGCAGCAAGCTGCTCCACACGCTCGGACAAGTGCTTGACCTCCATTGAAGAAAAATTCCTCCTCAGCCCCCAGAGAAAAAGAGGGAAAAATGTATATATAAAAAAAAAAAAAAATTCTGACAACTTTTTTTTTTCCTGACAAATTTTTTTCTGACAACTTTTTTTTTTACTATTTTTCCCTTCTGTTGAGTACCATAGACTTTTCAGTAAGGACGGTGATTCTGTTATGATATGGTAACTGAGGAGGACAAGAGCAAAACAGCAAGGCAGCCGAACACCTGAGAGGTTGGAAACTAATGTGTTGCAGATCCCTAAACTAACCGCACAACTAGAAGCAGCCGTGGAGCGTACCTACGGTGGTCCTAGACGCCTCGGCACAGCCGGAGAGCTAGCTATATCTAAAGCTAGAAACAGGAAAGCTAACTGCCCGGAGTAGAGCCCCAAAGGAATAGACAGACCCCAAACATATAATGGCGGATTTGACAAGACGAAACACAAACGCAGGCAGAAAATAGAGTGAGCAAATGCTGGGGCCAAACACTGCCTAAATAGGACAGGACAGGACAGAATACTATCTGCAACCCAGCAAAACCCTAGAAAACTTCCAACACTTCTGATTACAAAAATGCTGAGATCACACAATCTCGCCACCCACTAAATCAGATCTCAGTGTGAACAAGGCTAACCCGCAGCCACTCAAAAAACAGGGAAAGAGTAATTGAAACAATAACAGTGGCTACTGAAAAAACAGAGAGTAGCACAGGCCCCAGGAAGGGACCCGGCTAACCTCCACAAAGGTGCAGACAAAAATGGAAATAGCAAGCACAATAGAAACAAGCAGAAAATATCTTATCTGAAAGTAGCAGATGAAGGCAAGACTCCAGCAGACTTCCAAATGAACCAGGAAACAACAATTGATCACCGGCGAGGATCATGGGAAGGCAGCTGCCTTATATCAGCCCAGTCAGTGATTCCTGATTGCCAGCTATTGCTGACAGGTGAGGAGGCCCTGTCATTCGATACGGCTTCAGTACCGTCAGCAACCACCAGAGGGAGCCTTAGCTCAGACATTGTCTCCAGCACGTTCACAACAGTCCCTCATCCCCAATCCTGGTGTGCATGGTCCCCTCACCCCCATCCTGATATGCATGGTCCCCTCACCCCCCTATCCTGATATGCATGGTCCCCTCACTGCCCTATCCTGATATGCATGGTTCCCTCACCCCCCTATCCTGGTATACATGGTCCTCTCACCCCTATCCTGATATGCATGGTCCCCTCACCCCCCTATCCTGATATGCATGGTTCCCTCTCCCCCCTATCCTGATATGCATGGTCCCCTCCCCCCCTATCTTGATATGCATGGTCCCCTCACCCCCCTATCCTGATATGCATGGTCCCCTCACCCCCTTTCCTCGTATGCATGGTCCTCTCGCCCCCCTATCCTGATATGCATGGTCCCCTCACCACCCTATCCTGATATGCATGGTCTCCTCACCCCCCATCCTCCGGTGGTAAGCAAAAAGGCCAAGTATTGGGCTTCTCTGGTGGGCTAACGGGAAATGGTATGCTCTGGTGACACGCCAGCGGGAAAAGGATGTGCTCCCGTGGTGCGCCAACAGCAAAAGGGTATGCTTCGGTGGCACGCCAACGGGAAAAGGGTGTGCTCCGGTGGCACGCCACCGGGTAAGGGTATACTCAGGTGGCACGCCAACGGGAAAAGGGTGTGCTCCGGTGGCATGCGAACGGGAAAAAGGTGTGCTCCGGTGGCATGCCAATGGGAAAAAGGTGTGCTCTGGTGGCACGGCAACAGGAAAGGGTGTGCTCCGGTCGCACGCCAGGGGGAAAGGGTATGCTCTGGTGGCACGCCAATGGGAAAAGGGTGTGCTCCGGTGGCACGCCAACGGGTAAGGGTATACTCAGGTGGCACGCCAACGGGAAAAGGGTGTGCTCCGGTGGCATGCGAACGGGAAAAAGGTGTGCTCCTGTGGCATGCCAACGGGAAAGGGTGTGCTCCGGTCGCACGGACAGCGGGAAAGGGTGTGCTCCGGTGGCACACCAGCAGGAAAAAGGTATGCTCCGGTGGCACAGCAACAGGAAAGGGTGTGCTCCGGTCGCACGCCAGCGGGAAAGGTTGTGCTCCGGTGGCACGCCAGCGGGAAAAGGGTATGCTCCGGTGGCACGCCAACGGTAAAGGGTATGCTCTTGGTGGCACGCCAATGGGAAAAGGGTGTGCTCCGGTGGCACGCCAACGTGAAAAAAGGTGCTCCGTAGCACGCCAACGGGAAAAAGGTGTGCTCCGGTGGCACGCCAACAGGAAAAGTGTGTGCTCCGGTGGCACGCCAAAGGAAAAGGGTGTGCTCCGGTGGCACGCCAACGGGAAAAAGTCTCCTTTAGTGGCTTTGCTGGATAGTGTAGTGTAGGACTTGTAAGCGTGGGGACCTTTGGCGCAGGTTACAAGCTTACGTATTTTGGCCAAAATATCAACTAATACCCCACTATTTTTGTATTTTTTGCACTTTATTTTTCGGGGTGCAGCCAGGCCCAGGCACGTCTGGTCTCGCATGAGGGGTGTTCACAC
>JARQOD010006350.1:0-43330 GCA_033576555.1 Oophaga sylvatica
AAGAATAATTTTGCTTTTTTATTTTATTTTTATTACAGGAAATGGTTTTTTGCAGTAAAATAAAAGATGGTCAAAAACATGTGTCTTTATTTCATTAAAATGATTTTTAATTAAAGTGTGTGTGTTTTTATTTTTATTTCATGCAATAGGATTAATAATTGATAGTTGTCTAATTGACAGCTCTCAATTATTAACCTGGCTTAAGGTCACCTTTCAATAGCAAGGTGGCTTTAACCCCATATTAACCCATTCGCCACCGCTACAGGGCAATGGGAATAGACGGGCAAAGTGCCAGAAAGGGCGAATCTAATTATAGATTTGTCTTTCCTGGGGTGTCTGGGGGCAGATGTTAGTAGCCGGGGGGGGGCAAAAATAATGGTCCCTCTCTGGGCTATTATTATCTGCCCCCACTCACTGGCTTTGTCTGTTGCGAAAATAGGGCGGGAGCCCACGCATTTTTTTTCAGCAATTTTACACCTCATATATATATATACATGTCATTGAATTTGTGACACATATATATATATATTTATATTTGTAGTTCATACACTTCTACATAGTATAATAGCTGCTAATTCAATTGCCGGCTTTTGTGAAAATGCAGAACCCGACATGAAATGACACTTGGTGTACATAGGGTTAACCATGTCTTTTCATGTCCTTTGCTATCTAATTTGCACAAACAATTAAATCAGACTATGTGTGCAAAATTTCACACCTGTAGGGGTTAATTAAAGGTGTAAATTCGTAGCAAAAAAGTCCGTTTTTTTTACAACGAATTTACACCTTTAATTAACCCCTACAGGTGTGAAATTTTGCACACATAGTCTGATTTAATTGTTTGTGCAAATCAGATAGCAAACGACATGAAAAGACATGGTTAACCCTATGTACACCAAGTGTCATTTCATGTCGGGTGCTTCTGTCTTTTCACTGAAGCCGACTTTACCCGGCAATTGAATCAGAGGATATTTTACTATGTAGAAGTGTATAAACTATACATATATGTATATATATATGTCACAATGACATGTATATATATATATATGTATTCTATGTGTGTATATTTAGTGTTTACAAGGAAAGAATGGGTTTTTTTAGCTGCAATATTTTGTTCCCATAGACTTACATGGGACTTCCGGTATCGGTATCGGGTATCGCCGATATTTTAGTGATATCGGCGATACCATTCCGATTCCGATACTTTAGGATATCGGAAAGTATCGCTCAACTCTAATAGTGACAATAGCAAAATATATACCTGCAAGTGGTGCTGAAACAACGACAAGTGATAGAAAAGGTGAATGAGATCTACTTATCAGACTGAATAGCGACACCTGTACAATGCCGATATAATACTGTACCTTAAAAAAAGGCTGCGGCACACCTCACACGCGTTTTTCTTGTAGCTTCTTCTCTAATAGGGCACATGCGTGTATGTTTCATCATAGGTGCATGTTTACTGAGTAAAGCTGTCATGACAACGGCTTTGTGTTGTCGGTACGCTAGCGATGATGAACGATGCGCAACGTCAATGTTAGTCTGCGTCATAAGACGCACAGACGCTCCACTACCCAACGCGTGACAGCACAAACACAGTCTGTGCGTCCAAACAAAGGCACAAGCATACATGCACGTACCCTGTTTAAAAGCTATATGAAAAAAGATCTGGAGTAGTGCCGCACACTTTATTGAGGTACAGTATTAGATCGACATTCACCATCTGTGGCTATGCAGTCTCATCTATATATACCTTATCTATCCGTTGTCACTCTTGCAATTCCACAGTTAGGCATAAATAGCAATTTTCACTATGTACTATGCACTTTTAAAGGTTATATTTATTAGTAAAAATGATTATTGGCCCATATTATGAGTATTACATGACGTAACGGGTCTGGGAGGCAGAACCTCTGAGCTACTATACAAAGGGGCGGACCTTGTAAGAGAGCGGGTGGCGACCAGGGTGGACGGGCAGGTAGTCACAGCAGATAACCGGGTAGTCTCTGGATGAACGGGCAGGAAGTCGCGGCAAGTGACCGAGGCAGTCTCTGGATGAGTGGGCAGGAGGTCACGGCAAGTGACCGGGGCAGTCTCTGGATGAGTGGGCAGGAGGTCACGGCAAGTGACCGGGGCAGTCTCTGGAAGAGTGGGCAGGAGGTCACGGCAAGTGACCGGGGCAGTCTCTGGATGAGTGGGTAGGAGGTCACGGCAAGTGACCGGGGCAGTCTCTTGATGAGTGGGTAGGAGGTCACGGCAAGTGACCGGGGTAGTCTCTGGAGGAGTGGAGATACGACCTGTGATGGCTGAGCCTCCAGGTAGGCTAGCAGGCAGGTAACAGATGAGCGTTCCCAGGTGAGCGGGCAGGCAGGTAACAGTTGAGCGCTCCCAGGTGAGCGGGCAGGCAGGTAACAGATGAGCGCTCCCAGGTGAGCGGGCAAGCAGGTAACAGATGAGCGCTCCCAGGTGAGCGGGCAGGCAGGTAACAGATGAGCGCTCCCAGGTGAGCGGGCAAGCAAGTAACAGATGAGCGCTCCCAGGTGAGCGGGCAGGCAGGTAACAGATGAGCGCTCCCAGGTGAGCGGGCAGGCAGGTAACAGATAGCGACAGACAGGTATCTGGCAAAGACCCTGAGGACTGAAGCAGAGTAGTGAACTGTGCAACAACATTGCTCGGGCACCTCCATTTTGGAGGAGGGGCCTTATATAGGTGAAGTCCTCCGGCCATTGGCCGGGGACTCCTTAGGACGACGCGCGTGGCCCCTTTAAGAGGGAGGGCAGCGCCCGCGCGTGCGCCCTAAGCACAGAGGCAGGAAAGGAGCGTGCGCCGCCAGCAGAGCGGCAGGAGGACGCCGGACCTGGAGCAGAGGGGTGAGGGGAACAGCGTCCCTGCCTGGCAGAGGGCAGGGACGCCGACGCCGGCGCTACAGTACCCCCCCTTTAGGCCCCCCCTTTTTTAGGCTAGAAAGAAATTTAGCTAGGATGAGAGGGGCATGGATGTTCTCCCGAGGCTCCCACGTTCTCTCCTCAGGACCAAACCCCTTCCAATCCACCAAAAAATAGGTCTTCCTTCTTACCCTTTTGGTGGCCAAAATGTTCTCTACCTCAAATTCGTTTTCAGCTGAAACCGGAGTAGGAGGCGTACCTGTAGACTTGGAAAAAGAGTTAAGTACCACCGGTTTGAGTAGAGATACATGGAAGGAGTTAGGGATCCGCAAGTTGGCCGGCAGTTTCAATTTATAGGCCACTGGGTTGATTTGACTGATGACCTCCAAAGGACCGATGAATCGAGGCCCTAACTTATAGGAAGGAATCTTGAGTCGGACATACTTAGACGAGAGCCAGACCTTATCCCCAGGACGGAATTGAGGAGGATCCAGAGGAAAATTTGTTAACAAGAGATTCCTCAGCCGGATTGTCCACTGAGATGGAGACGGGAAATGGGATCCGAGGATGCTGACCGAAGACTACAAAAAATGGGGATTTGGAGGAAGATTCGCTCTCGTGATTGTTGTAAGAAAATTCGGCCCATGGCAGGAGATCCACCCAGTCAGAATGGTGGACATTAACGAAGTGCCGGAGGTAACTGGTCAGGATCTGATTGACCCGCTCCATTTGACCATTGGACTGTGGGTGGTAGGAGAAGTCCAAGGTGACGTCTAGCAATTTACAAGTGGCTCTCCAGAAACGTGAGGTGAACTGTACCCCTCAATCTGACACGATATGGCGGGGCAGGCCATGAAGACGGAAGATGTGGCGGATAAAGTCTTTAGCCAACTTGGGTGCAGACGGGAGGCCTGGCAGGGGAATAAAGTGAGCCATCTTGGAAAAGCGGTCAACGACCACCCAAATGACCGTACAACCGGCAGAAACGGGGAGGTCCGTTATGAAGTCCATGGCTATGTGCTGCCAGGGAGCAGCGGGTACAGGAAGCGGAAGGAGACGACCGGCAGGCAGATGTCTCGGAACCTTGTTGCGGCCACATGAGGCACAGGCAGAAACAAAGTCTATTACGTCCTTGTGCAGGGTAGGCCACCAGTAATGCCGAGTAATAAGCTGGAGGGTCTTTTTTTGACCAGCGTGGCCAGCTAATTTAGACGAATGGCCCCAGTGTAGGATTCTCTCCCGATCGGGTACCGATACGAACGTCTTACCGGGAGGGAGACGATTTAGACTCACGGGAGCCACCTGCATTACTCTGGCGGGATCGATGATATGTTTAGGTTCCTCCTCGAGATCCGACACCAGGAAGGATCGGGACAAGGCGTCCGCCTTGATGTTCTTGTCTGCCGGGCGAAAATGTAGAACAAAATCGAAACGAGCAAAAAACAAGGACCACCGGGCCTGGCGGGGGTTAAGTCTCTGGGCATGCTGGAGGTAAGCCAAGTTTTTGTGGTCAGTGTAAATAATTACCGGATGAAGAGCCCCCTCGAGTAGGTAACGCCACTCCTCCAATGCCAGCTTGATGGCCAATAACTCTCGGTCTCCTATGGAATAATTGCGCTCAGAAGAGGAGAAGAGTTTGGAGAAGAAGCCACAAGTTACCATCCTCCCGGAAGATGATTTTTGAGTAAGTACCGCTCCGGCTCCAGAGGAGGAAGCGTCAACCTCCATGAAGAACTGCTTGTTGCCGTCCGGGCGATGCAGCACCGGGGCGGAAGAGAAGGCCTGCTTTAAGGAAAGAAAGGCCTCCTCTGCTTCGGGCGTCCACTCTTTGGGGTTAGTACCCTTACGGGTAAGTGCGGATATTGGGCCAGTCCGGGAAGAGAAGTGCGGTATGAAGAGGCGGTAGTAGTTGGCGAAGCCTAGGAACAGCTGAATGGCCTTCAATCCCTCCGGTCGGGGCCATTTCTCGATGGCCGACAGTTTCTCTGGATCCATTCGTAGGCCGGTCTGAGAAATAACGTAGCCCAAAAACGGCAGCGAGGTCTGCTCAAAGAGGCATTTCTCAAATTTAGCGAAGAGGTGATTCTGCCTGAGCCTGAGCAGAACCTGACGAACGTCCCTCCGGTGAGTCTGGAGATCCGGAGAGAAGACCAAGATGTCGTCCAGGTACACCACTACGCAGGAGTAGAGAAGGTCCCGGAAGATGTCATTGACCAACTCTTGAAAGACGGCAGGAGCATTACAGAGACCAAAGGGCATCACTAGATATTCATAGTGGCCGTCTCGGGTGTTAAATGCAGTCTTCCATTCATCCCCTTGACGGATACGGACCAGGTTGTACGCCCCACGGAGATCCAGTTTGGTGAAGATTCTAGCCCCCCTCAAACGATCAAATAATTCTGGAATGAGCGGAAGGGGGTATTTATTCTTCACCGTGATCTGGTTAAGACCTCTATAGTCTATACAGGGGCGAAGAGAGCCGTCCTTCTTTTTTACGAAAAAGAAGCCTGCTCCTGCCGGGGAGGTAGATTTCCGGATGAATCCCCTGGCCAAATTCTCCTCGATATATTCGGACATCGACCGGGTCTCAGCAGCGGATAATGGGTAAATACGCCCACGGGGAGGCGTAGTACCAGGTAACAGGTCGATAGGACAATCGTATGGTCTGTGAGGAGGTAATGTCTCTGCCTCTTTTTTATTAAAGACATCAGCAAATGACCAATAGGGGATCGGAAGTCCAGGTAGATTAGTTGGGGTAGGAGAAGGACAGACAGGACGAACAGGAACCAAACACGTCTTATGACAATCCTGTCTCCAGCGAAGAACCTCTCCGGTCTGCCAGTCGAGCATGGGTCCATGTCTCTGGAGCCAAGGTAGCCCTAGTAAGAGGGCGTGAGAGAGTCCAGGCAGAACATGAAAAGAGATGCTCTCAGAATGCAGCATTCCCACTTGCAGAGTTATGGGTTCGGTGATGAGTTGGATGGGGTGTGGTAAAAGACCCCCGTCCACAGCAGCGACTGATAATGGTACAACCAGAGGTTTGGTGGGAATGCGGTATTTTTCTACCAGGGACTGTGACATAAGATTCCCGGCTGCTCCAGAGTCAAGTTGGGCTAGTTCAAAATAACGATTCTCCCCACAGAGAATGGAGACTGACAGCAGCAGAGATGGAGAGGCTTTCTCCTTGTCTAGGTCGACCTCTCTGAGCGAACCTAGACACAGGCGTTTCCCGACCTCTCCGGACAGGTACGAATCCGATGCTCCTTACTGCCACAGTAGAAGCAACTCCCCTCAGCACGGCGTAAGTCCTGACGGGTTTTGACCATCTTGGTCTGGTCGACCTGCATAGGCTCAGGAGAGTGTAATTGGGGAGAAACGGAGGGAGAGACGGGTTTCTGAAACGTAGGAGCTAGACGTGGAAACCTCCTCTCACGGGTGACCTCTTTGGCCCGCTCCTGGAACCGTAGGTCAATCCGGGTGGCGAGAGTTATAAGGTCATCGAGAGTGGTAGGAATGTCCCGACCGGCGAGTTCATCTTTAATACGGCCGGACAAACCCTCCCAGAAAACGGATACCAGAGCGTCGTTGTCCCAGGCCAGCTCCGATGCAAGGGTACGAAACCGTATGGCATATTGGCCCACAGTGAGATTTCCCTGACGGAGGCGTAGCAGAGATGATGCGGATGAGATCTTTCGTCCGGGTTCGTCAAAGACTTTCCGAAAAGCCGCGAGAAAGGCAGACAGGTCGGACACCAGAGGATCTCCTCTCTCCCAGAGAGGATTCAGCCAGGCCAGGGCCTCCCCAGTGAGATGGGACATGATGAAGGCAATTTTGGCCCGGTCGGAGTTAAACTGGTGGGAGAGAAGTTCAAAGTGCAGAGTGCACTGATTAATGAAGCCCCGAGCCTGAGCAGGGTCGCCTCTAAAGCGAGGAGGTGCGGAGAGCTGGGGTCCGTGACAGGAGCCCATGGTATTGGGGAGCAGAGGGGCTGCCGGATTGCGAGTCATGGGACCAGCGGTGGTTGCTGGTGGAGCTGTCAGAGTGTCCAGGCGAGAATTGACATTCCGCAGGTGACCCAGGATGGACTCCTGTTGGGACTTCTGACGGGACAGTTCATGACACAGGTCCGAGATGGAGGGAACTTGGGCGCCACCGGGTTCCATGGCACGAGCAAACTGTAACGGGTCTGGGAGGCGGAACCTCTGAGCTACTATACAAAGGGGCGGACCTTGTAAGAGAGCGGGTGGCGACCAGGGTGGACAGGCAGGTAGTCACAGCAGATAACCGGGGTAGTCTCTGGATGAACGGTCAGGAAGTCGCGGCAAGTGACTGAGGCAGTCTCTGGATGAGTGGGCAGGAGGTCACAGCAAGTGACCGGGGCAGTCTCTGGATGAGTGGGCAGGAGGTCACGGCAAGTGACCGGGGCAGTCTCTGGAAGAGTGGGCAGGAGGTCACGGCAAGTGACCGGGGCAGTCTCTGGATGAGTGGGTAGGAGGTCACGGCAAGTGACCGAGGCAGTCTCTGGATGAGTGGGTAGGAGGTCACGGCAAGTGACCGGGGTAGTCTCTGGAGGAGTGGAGATACGACCTGTGATGGCTGAGCCTCCAGGTAGGCTAGCAGGCAGGTAACAGATGAGCGCTCCCAGGTGAGCGGGCAGGCAGGTAACAGATGAGCGCTCCCAGGTGAGCGGGCAGGCAGGTAACAGATGAGCGCTCCCAGGTGAGCGGGCAAGCAGGTAACAGATGAGCGCTCCCAGGTGAGCGGGCAGGCAGGTAACAGATGAGCGCTTTCTGGTGAGCGGGCAAGCAGGTAACAGATGAGCGCTCCAGGTGAGCGGGCAGGCAGGTAACAGATGAGCGCTCCCAGGTGAGCGGGCAGGCAGGTAACAGATAGCGACAGACAGGTATCTGGCAAAGACCCTGAGGACTGAAGCAGAGTAGTGAACTGTGCAACAACATTGCTCGGCACCTCCATTTTGGAGGAGGGGCCTTATATAGGTGAAGTCCTCCGGCCATTGGCCGGGGACTCCTTAGGACGACGCGCGTGGCCCCTTTAAGAGGGAGGGCAGCGCCCGCGCGCGCGCCCTAAGCACAGAGGCAGGAAAGGAGCGTGCGCCGCCAGCAGAGCGGCAGGAGGACGCCGAACCTGGAGCAGAGGGGTGAGGGGAATAGCGTCCCTGCCTGGCAGAGGGCAGGGACGCCGACGCCGGCGCTACACATGATGGAGATTTTATATATTTGTAGAAACGGTTTAGTGACATTTTTCACCAAATGAATTTTTTTGGATGTCACAGATAACTTGTAATGCTGAGGATTAGTGTTGAGCATTCCGATACCGCAAGTATCGGGTATCGGCCGATATTCGCGTTATCGGAATTCCGATACTTAATTCCGATACTTTTTCCATATCGTATACCGGAATCGGAAGTTCCCATAATTCTTTGAGAGGCAATGTGATTTTAGTCAGCCAATGAGGAATCCTACGAAGTGTGGGCACATCCTGTAATGCTGCGGTCATCTTAACTAATGGCATGGCTGTGATTGGCTGCTGAAATGATTCAGAATGCACTATAAAGGCGCCGCCGCCATTTTAGGTCACTGTGCTGTGAACTCAGTAAGGGACAGAACGCACTCTGCTCACTGAGGGACAGTTAGATATTCGATTTGTGTACTACTGTGCTTGAGCAGCTAGTTACAACGCTGTGTAAAGCTTCATTTTGCCAGTGTTGTTTTAACAGTCTGTGCAAGGTGGGGTGTGACAGTGCAGGTGACGCTGCAGTTTGCTCTGCATCCACGCTGTTGTAGGCATCTGCACGTGTCACGACTTTTCTTTTTTTTTTTTTTTTATTATTGTGGAATTGGTGCAGCTCCATTATATTAGAAAAAAAAATCAAATTATAGTGTGAGTGCTTCCATCGTATACAATACATTGGTTGCAACACTATAGAAGTACAAAAGGAGCTTTTCACAGATGTGGACAGTGTGTTTCAGTGTTCACTTGAGTCTGTTTTTTACTTTTTTTAGTGCAGATCACGCTCAGTTACATGTTCAAGCACTGCTGCTTGTACTCTGCTGACGTGTCTCAGTGGCTCATCCTTTTATTTATCTCCAATTGGTTCTGCTACATTCCATTTAAAATAAATCTAATCTATTAGACTAATAGATTAGATTTATTTAAATGGAATGTAGCAGAACCAATTGGAGATAAATGAAAGGAGAGCCACGAGACACGCTCAGCAGAGTACAAGCAGCAGTGCTTGAACAAGTAACTGGAGCTGTGATCTGCACTCAAATAAAGTAAAAAACACAGACTGAAGTGACACTGAAACAACTGTCCACATCTGTGAAGCTCCTTTCTGTACTTCTATAGTGTTTGCAACCAATGTATTGTATACGGATGGAAACGCGTCACACTAATAGTATTAGTGTGACGCGCTTCCATCCGTATACAATACATTGGTTGCAAACACTATAGAAGTACAGAAAGGAGCTTTTCACAGATTGTGGACAGTTGTGTTTCAGTGTTCACTTCAGTCTGTGTTTTTTACTTTTTTGAGTGCAGATCACGCTCCAGTTACATGTTCAAGCACTGCTGCTTGTACTCTGCTGAGCGTGTCTCAGTGGCTCATCCTTTTCATTTATCTCCAATTGGTTCTGCTACATTCCATTTAAAATAAATCTAATCTATTAGTGTGACGCGCTTCCATCCGTATACAATACATTGGTTGCAAACACTATAGAAGTACAGAAAGGAGCTTTTCACAGATTGTGGACAGTTGTGTTTCAGTGTTCACTTCAGTCTGTGTTTTTTACTTTTTTGAGTGCAGATCACGCTCCAGTTACATGTTCAAGCACTGCTGCTTGTACTCTGCTGAGCGTGTCTCAGTGGCTCATCCTTTTCATTTATCTCCAATTGGTTCTGCTACATTCCATTTAAAATAAATCTAATCTATTAGTGTGACGCGCTTCCATCCGTATACAATACATTGGTTGCAAACACTATAGAAGTACAGAAAGGAGCTTTTCACAGATTGTGGACAGTTGTGTTTCAGTGTTCACTTCAGTCTGTGTTTTTTACTTTTTTGAGTGCAGATCACGCTCCAGTTACATGTTCAAGCACTGCTGCTTGTACTCTGCTGAGCGTGTCTCAGTGGCTCATCCTTTTCATTTATCTCCAATTGGTTCTGCTACATTCCATTTAAAATAAATCTAATCTATTAGTGTGACGCGCTTCCATCCGTATACAATACATTGGTTGCAAACATATAGAAGTACACAAACGGGCCTTTCACAGCTACTGAACATGGTTTTCATTTCACTACAGTTGTGTTTTTTCAATGAGGCAGATCACAAATATAAGTAATGTTGAAGAGGAATAGTCCTACATCCATTGTTTGCACAATATTACAGGTGTACATCATGTCCCTTAATCAACAATGTATTATTATATTTACTTGTATGCTTTTATTTAAAAGCCAAGAACACAGAAGGATAACCTTCGCACTGCAGCTGTTGTCAAAGTTCAACCCACATTATGCACTTCCAACATTGCAGCATTTGAGGCATGATGTGAGTTGGATTGGTCAAAGTTATGGAGTGAGAAGGTTCACCATCAGTACCCTATAGCATAAGTATGCTTTTGTGTTAGCATTTGTGTTAGACATGTGGATATCTGCCATAATATGTCACAATTATTTAGTTACAGATTTGTTACCAACACTAATCATTGAATGGTTTTAAATTTGACGTTTCACTTGTTTACAGCTTAGAAATAAGGGTGTAGCCTGATATCTATGTGTAGCACTAGCCACTTTAACATGTCATGTTTTTTTAAACATGTGTAGCTAGGTAGCAGTAATTTTTGCCGGACACACAGCAGGGGAACAGCAGGCGTTACTGAACCCCACTATTACTATAGCTTGTGTATTGGTCTGTGGACACGACACTTCTGAGCAGCAACTGGCAGTGTTGTAGCCCAGGGAGTATAGCTCAGGTGGTAGAAAGATGAACATAACAGGAGACATGGAAAACGTTGTCAACCAGTTAGTTAATCTGAAACCGGACAGGCAAATTCAGGCGAGATCCATGCCTAGTTCATTTTCAGAAAAGTAAGCCGTTCTACATTATCGTAGGATAGTCGCATGCAACGGTCTGTTAGTACACCACCTGCAGCAGTAAAGACGCGCTCCGATAATACACTGCCAGCAGATCAAGCCAGCACCTCCAATGCATACTGGCTAAGCTCTGGCCATGTATCCAGCTTAGAGACACAAAACTTGAATGGGGAAGAGCCATCTGAGAGTACACTGAGAGGGCAAGACATGTAGTCTGTAACCATCTTACGGAAATGTTGCCTCCTGCTGACTGGAGCCGTCTCGGATGGTGTAGACATTGGTGGCGCTGCCACAAAACTTCGACACATTTGGAACATACTGTTCTTGCCCTGTGCAGAGGCGCTGCTTGTGCTCCCTCTTGTTGCAGAGCTGTCTCCACTGCCTCGACGCACAGAGCTGCTTTGTAAATCAGTAGCAGCAGCAGTGCTCTCGGCTGGAATGGAGAACATTATGGATTGCACCAGTGTGTCTTGGTACTTCCGCATTTTACGCTCCCGGTTCAACGGTGTGATGAGGCTTTGTAAGTTGTCCCGGTAGCGAGGGTCTAGGAGGGTGTACACCCAATAATCAGACGTGGTGTGAATGTGTTCGATGCGGCGGTCGTTTCTCAGCCACTGCAGCATGAAATCAACCATGTGCTGCAGACTCCCAACTGGCCAAGAAACGTTGTCCCCTGCAAGAGGCGTCATCTCCGCCTGCTGTGCATCACCCCACCCTTGGTCTACATACTGACTAGAGCATTGTCTACCTCCCTCTGGAGCGATGTCTTCCTCCTCCATTGACTCCTCCTCACAAAGTCCTTCAAATACATATAAATTTACAAAATTTAAAACTCAAAATTTAAAAACTTTGTATCATAATTCTGTAACATCAGTTTATGGAAACACAATAGCATTACAAAAGGATAGACAAAAAATGTACATTATGTGCTTTGTAAATACATTAAAAGTTTGTAATGGTTATGAAAATATAGACAGCGACTCTGGAGGTTCAATTGTTGATACAGCATGGTACTTTGAAAGTCCTCCAGCCCTTTGTGAAGAACCACGTTGCGCTGACTGTCCAGAAGGTGATGGAATTTGTGACTCCTCATCCTCCTCACAAAGTCCTTCAAATACATATAAATTTACAAAATTTAAAACTCAAAATTTAAAAACTTTGTATCATAATTCTGTAACATCAGTTTATGGAAACACAATAGCATTACAAAAGGATAGACAAAAAATGTACATTATGTGCTTTGTAAATACATTAAAAGTTTGTAATGGTTATGAAAATATAGACAGCGACTCTGGAGGTTCAATTGTTGATACAGCATGGTACTTTGAAAGTCCTCCAGCCCTTTGTGAGGAACCACGTTGCGCTGACTGTCCAGAAGGTGATGGAATTTGTGACTCCTCATCCTCCTCACAAAGTCCTTCAAATACATATAAATTTACAAAATTTAAAACTCAAAATTTAAAAACTTTGTATCATAATTCTGTAACATCAGTTTATGGAAACACAATAGCATTACAAAAGGATAGACAAAAAATGTACATTATGTGCTTTGTAAATACATTAAAAGTTTGTAATGGTTATGAAAATATAGACAGCGACTCTGGAGGTTCAATTGTTGATACAGCATGGTACTTTGAAAGTCCTCCAGCCCTTTGTGAGAACCACGTTGCGCTGACTGTCCAGAAGGTGATGGAATTTGTGACTCCTCATCCTCCTCACAAAGTCCTTCAAATACATATAAATTTACAAAATTTAAAACTCAAATTTAAAAACTTTGTATCATAATTCTGTAACATCAGTTTATGGAAACACAATAGCATTACAAAAGGATAGACAAAAAATGTACATTATGTGCTTTGTAAATACATTAAAAGTTTGTAATGGTTATGAAAATATAGACAGCGACTCTGGAGGTTCAATTGTTGATACAGCATGGTACTTTGAAAGTCCTCCAGCCCTTTGTGAGAACCACGTTGCGCTGACTGTCCAGAAGGTGATGGAATTTGTGACTCCTCATCCTCCTCACAAAGTCCTTCAAATACATATAAATTTACAAAATTTAAAACTCAAAATTTAAAAACTTTGTATCATAATTCTGTAACATCAGTTTATGGAAACACAATAGCATTACAAAAGGATAGACAAAAAATGTACATTATGTGCTTTGTAAATACATTAAAAGTTTGTAATGGTTATGAAAATATAGACAGCGACTCTGGAGGTTCAATTGTTGATACAGCATGGTACTTTGAAAGTCCTCCAGCCCTTTGTGAGGAACCACGTTGCGCTGACTGTCCAGAAGGTGATGGAATTTGTGACTCCTCATCCTCCTCACAAAGTCCTTCAAATACATATAAATTTACAAAATTTAAACTCAAAATTTAAAAACTTTGTATCATAATTCTGTAACATCAGTTTATGGAAACACAATAGCATTACAAAAGGATAGACAAAAAATGTACATTATGTGCTTTGTAAATACATTAAAAGTTTGTAATGGTTATGAAAATATAGACAGCGACTCTGGAGGTTCAATTGTTGATACAGCATGGTACTTTGAAAGTCCTCCAGCCCTTTGTGAGGAACCACGTTGCGCTGACTGTCCAGAAGGTGATGGAATTTGTGACTCCTCATCCTCCACCTCTTCCAAAACCTCATGCCTTAGTGCTTGCAGTGTTTTTTGAAGCAGGCAGATAAGGGGACAGTCAGGCTGACTAGTGCATCATCTGCACTCGCCATCCGCGTTGACTCATCAAACGCACGCAAAACGTGGCAGATATCCTTCATACAGTTATTCGCCACTCATTACACTGGCAGTGGCTGCCCATTCATTATAGGATCCAATTCTAATTACTGGTTCTCACCAACATAGCTCTCCACAGCGCAGCACCCCCTACATCTCCTCCCTTATTTATATTTATCGGCCTAACCGACTGCTGCACTCTGCAAACGACCTTCGACTAACCTCTGCACTAATCCGTACCTCCCACTCCCAACTCCAAGACTTCACCCGCGCTGCGCCAATCCTCTGGAATGCTCTACCCAAGAAATTAGGACTATCCGCAATTTGGATGGTTTCAGGCGCTCCCTCAAAACACATTTGTTCACAGTGGCCTATCACATTCACTAATCAAAGTCATTCTATGTGTAATTCTGTGTGTGTAGCCCATTCACTATCTCCATGCATCCCTCACTTCCTTAAAATGGCTGGACCATCATTGTAAAAACACCATTGTATTAAACACCTGTACTTTGTATCTCCCACACCTCATTGTAGATTGTAAGCTTTCACCAGCAGGGGCGGCTGATTTTGCTTTAATTATTGTATTGTTAACGTTGTTACTTATGACTCGTGTTTTGAAACTGTTAAACTGTAAAGCACTGCGGAATATTATGGCGCTATATAAATAAATAATATTATTATTCTTATTATAGAGGCCCACTCAGTAGTGGTGAAGTGTGAACGCCGCAAATTGCGAGTTGACTGCGCCTGATGCAGCTGATACTCCATTACTGTTGGCTGCTGCTCACACAACCGCTCCAACATATGTAACGAGGAATTCCACCTGGTGGGTACGTCACATATAATGCGATGTTCATGAAGGTGAAATCTGCGTTGCAGAGCTGCAATCAGCGATCTGGCCATGCTGGAACGTCGCAAGTGAGCGCACTCTAGGCGGACCTTGTGCAGCAGTGCATCAAGATCCGGATAGTCCCTCAAAAAACTCTGCACGACCAAGTTGAGCACATATGACAGACATGGTATGTGAGTGAGGTTGCCAAGGCCCAGAGCTGACACCAGATTTCGGCCATTGTCACACACTACCAAGCCTGCCTGTAGATTCTCTTCCAAAAACCACACGTCGCTCTCCTGCTTTATGGCATTACAGAGCTCCTGCGCTGTGTGGCTAAGATTCCCCATGGAAATTAATTTCAGGATGGCCTGTTGACATTTGGACACGGCTGTGCTCATATCGGTCGCAACAGGTAAACGTTCACGGGTCCATGTGGAGGTAGACCGTGACGGCTCCTGCAGCGATGATTCTGAGGAACTGGAATAGGAGGAGGAATCAATGTGTACAGACTTGATTCCTGCAATCCTTGGAGTTGGCAGAACACGTACAGCGCCACTCGCAAGATCAGTACCCGGCTGCACAACATTGACCCAATGGGCAGTGAGGGAAAGGTATTGTCCCTGGCCATGGGTGTTAGAACCCTCTTGTTAGGTTTTGTTTCAGTTTGCTGGTCACATGACCTTTTTTCCCTATTTAGTCTGGCTCCGCCCTTCTGGCTTTGCTTGACTTCATTGTATTATCTACTGTTAAGCTAGCCGGGTGCTTAGGTGCCTTAATCTGTGAGTTTTGCTTGATGTTAGGATCACAAAGTATTTATTTTTCTGTTTAATTATCCATGCTACAATTTATGTTAGACTAGGAGGTGTCCACCTTTTCTCCCAGTCCCTAGATCTTGTAGGGATTACTCCCTCGCAACTATAGGTCTTCGTTCACACTAGATGAGGACTTTAGCGGGTCTGGTCGCAGGATCAGGTTCCCCGTTACATCGTAGGGATTCAGCTTAGTTGTATTGTAGGGACAGAATTCCCTTCTTTCCTTACTGGTTGTAGCAGATCATAACAATGGGTACTGGTCCACGCATCGGTGGTCAGGTGGACCTTGCTACTGAGGGCTTTTAGTAGCGCATGTTTAATTTTTCCCTCAACATGCTTTTGCAGACCAGGGACGGCTTGCCTGCTGAAATGAAATCGGCTTGGCACATTGTATTGTGGGATTGACAATGATATTCAGTTACGGAAACTGTCTGTCTCCACCAGCCTGAATCACAGCATTTCAAGGGACAGGAGTTTTGCAATGCCAGCATTCAGAGCCTGTGCTCGTGCATGGTTTGCGGAGTATGGCCGTGTTTTATCCCATGCCTGTGCTACCGCTGGCTGTTTTGTGGCCTGGGAGTGTGAGGATGACAGGGAACTTGCTGCTGTGTGTGGAATAACAGTTTGTCTCTGGACAACAGTGGCCGAGGTTCTTCCATGGCGATCCTGTGAGGAAGCATAACCAGCTGTGTGTGAGCTCGATGAAGAGGCTTCAACACAACCTGAAGATGTAGGTGCTGCTGTAGGTTGGCCTACATCTCCAGTGTGTCTTTGTAACTCAACTACGTGCTTTGTCCGCACATGTTTACACATATTTGTGGTATTGAGGTGACTGACACTTTTAGCTATTTTTAATTTTTGATTACACAGCTTGCATTTCACATAGCAAATATCATGTGCAAGTGTGTGAAAAAAGGACCACGCAGTGCAAGTCCTGGGAGCGCACGTTTTGACTTTTGGAACACAACTGCTCCGAACAGGTGCCAAACTGGAGGCTACAGGCAACCGAGTCTGCAGCCTAACTCTCCCTCCTGTTTGTACCGTTGGGGCAATGTCTTCCTCTATCTTCCTTCTATCACTAACCATTTCTCTAGGCCTCTCCCAGCTTTCAACCAAAGTACTGGTTCTCACCCACAAAGCTCTCCACAGTGCAGCACCCCTCCTACATCTCCTCCCTCATTTCTATCTATCGGCCTAACCGACTGCTGCGCTCTGCAAACGACTTTCGACTAACCTCTGCACTAATACGTACCTCCCACTCCCGACTCCAAGACTTCTCCTGCTCTACGCCAATCCTCTGGAATGCTGTACCCCAAGAAATTAGGACTATCCACAATTTGCATGGTTTCAGGCGCTCCCTCAAAACACATTTGTTCAGAGCGGCCTATCACATTCACTAATCAAAGTCATTCTATGTATTCTGTGTAAGTGTGTGTGTGTCTCTAGCCCATTCACTATCTCCATCCCTCAGTCCCTTAAGATGGCTGGAACATCATTGTAAATGCACCATTGTATATAAACACCTATACTTTGTATCTCCCCCATCTCATTGTACATTGTAAGCTGTCACGAGCAGGGGCGACTTATTTAGCTTAAATTATTGTATTGTTAACGTTGTTACTTATGACTTGTGTTCTGAAACTGCTAAACTGTAAAGCGCTGCGGAATATGATGGCGCTATATAAATAAATATTATTATTATTCCTCTGAGCTGCTCCCACCACCTTCCTGTTCTTCATGCCATGTTGGGTATTGGACCTCATCATCTCCACTACCCTCTTCCAACACCTGCTGTTGGGTGGTCTGGCCAGCACCATGCTCAACAGAAACTGGCACCTGGGTCTCATCATCATCATCAGATGCGTTCTGCGGTGTGCTGACCATCGGCACTGTCTCACCCGCCTCTTCAGATTCAGAGAGACACAGCTGTTGCGCATCACTGCATACTCCCTCTTCTTCACATTACAGAATGCTGCTTGGCTGGGCCCCTGTTTGCAAGCCAATAGATTCTGAGAACAGAAGCAGACACTCAGCTGGCTCCTGTACAGAACTCTCTGACTGCCTGGGCAATTTGCCAGGCGGTGAAGAGACAGATGGTTGCCCAACAGTGCTGTGGTCCTGAGAGGAGGTGGAAGCAATTGAAGTCGATGCATTGGCTGAGATCCAAACAACAACGGCTTCAATTTGTTCTTCCCGCAGCAGGGGGGTACTCCGAGCTCCTACAAAAGTGCGCATAAAGGAACGCTCACGGCCCGGGGAAAACTGGTGGATGCTGTGTCACTGGGGGCCGCAGCAGCCACAGAATCCCCACGTCCTCTCCCTGAAGAAACTCCACGACCACGTGCCTTACTCCCTGCCTTCTTCATCTTGGTAGATTGATAAAGAAAGTCTGAAAAGTTATAAGGCCTAAGTGTGGTTATTCCGCAGAGACTGCAGTGAACACTGCACACAACTGTTCAGTAGGTGTGAAAGGCCCCTTTGTGTACTTCTATAGTGTTTGCAACCAATGTATTGTATACGGATGGAAGCGCGTCACACTAATAGATTTTATTTATTTGTAATAGAGTGGAGCAGCAACAATTAGAGAAAAATTTCAAGGATGTGCCAGTGACACACGCTCAGCAGACTACAACCAGCAGTGGTTGAAGAACTAACTGGAGCGTGATCTGCACTCCAAAAAGGAAAACCTCAGACTACAGTGAACACTGCACACAACTGTTCACTACCCAACGCGTCTCAGCAGGAAGGCAGTCTGTGCGTCAAAACAAAGGCGCAAGCATACATCCACGTACCCTGTTTATAAAGCTATATAAAAAAAAATTATGTAGTAGTGACGCACACTTTATTGAGGTACAGTATTACATCGCCATTCACCATCTGTGGCTATGCAGTCTCATCTATATATACCTTATCTATCCGTTGTCATGCTTGCAAGTCGACAGTCAGGCATAAATAGCAATTTTCACTATGCACTATGCACTTTTTAAAGGTTATGTTTGTTAATAAACATGATTATTGCCACATATTATGAGTATTACATGATGGAAATTGTATAATTTTGTATAAACTGTTTAGTGACATTATTCAGCAAATGTAACATTTTAGTAATGTCACAGATAACTTGTAATGCTGATGATGTTTTGAAGTCAGACATTCATTGTCTATACAATAAAAATGGTGTACATACTGTTACTTATCCATCATTAATGGATTCAGATATGTACTTGTATGCTTTTATGTACAACCGTATAGCAGATTCCTTAACTAATTTATTTTGTGGTTTGCATTGCTGTTCAACATGTTAATGTATGTGTTTATGTTTGTCAATTCTTTATTTATCTAGATATTAGTTTAAATGAAATCATCATCTTATGGTAGTAAAGGTTATCTTTCTCTTGTTTGAAGTATAGACATTTAAAATTGACAGGTAACAAGGAAATTACTTTATCTAGTATTTAAACATCCTCCTTGACCCTGGGCTCCAACACCGCCAGTTGTTGCTCGGAAGTGCTGTTAGCACAGTCAACACTTGCTCCTGTGTTACTGGGGTTCAGTAACGTCAGCTGGTCCTCGGTTGTGCCATTGGCTCTTTTCCTTCTGCTGCCCCTCCGGGTTCCAGTACCGTCAGCTGGTTCTCCGCAGTGCCTTTGGCCTAGGTGCCTCCATCTTGGTATCCGAGTTCCAGCAACGTCTGCTGGTCCTTGGTAGTGCTTTGGAGCACAGGTACCTCCTGCTTAGTAACCGTGTCCCAGTAACGTCAGCTGGTCCTCGGTTGTGCCATTGGCTCTTTTCCTTCTGCTGCCCCTCCGGGTTCCAGTACCGTCAGCTGGTTCTCCGCAGTGCTTTGGCCTAGGTGCCTCCATCTTGTATCCGATTCCACAACGTCTGCTGGTCCTGTATGCTTTGGAGCACAGTACCCCTGCTTAGTAACCGTGTCCCAGTAACACTGTCCCGTTCATGGGTCTTCTCTGCTGCCCCTCCGGTGTTCCAGTACCGTCACTGTTCTCCGCAGTGCCTTGCCTAGGTGCTGCCTCCTATCCCCGGTATCCGAGTTCCAGCAACCGTCCTGGTCCAGTGCTTTGGAGCACAGGTACCTCCTGCTTAGTAACCGTGTCCCTAACATCAGCTGGTACAAGATTGTGCTACAAATACAAGATACGGAACAAGAGACACAAGAACAATAAGCAGAAGATCTAAAAGCAGAAGAACATGAAGTAAAAGACCAAAATGAGAGCAAAATATATGCTCTAAATTCTAAGCTAAAAAGAAGACTAAGCAGTGTATGGGGGTGAGTCCGTTCCTCCTCGTGGTGCCCCTGGAAAATGCCTGCTGCTGCAGGCTAAACTGAACACGGACAAATACTGTTGTAATTTAAATCTTTTGTGACAGCAAGAACGGAAGGATGAAAAATTCATACTTTGACAGATTACAAGTACAGGATTCTCTGTCACAAATAAGAATATGATGAAGAAGATGAAGCAGAATATGAATAAGAATAATAGTTTAATAAGAAGAATATGAGTAATGTTAACAAAAAGATGAATAGCAAGAAGTTTAAGAAGAAGATAAAGAAGGTGAAGATGAAGAATAATTTGATGAAAAAGATGATGCTGCAGAAGATTATGAAGGAGAAAGTGTGTGAAAAGTTAAAAAGGTGAAGATGAAGAGCATGGAAGTTGTGTAATATACATATTTGCCAAAATATAAAAAACGTTAACATTGTCAATTTCTTCGTCAATCCGAACATCTTTAAAAAAAAAAATATTTATGCTATTCCATTTGATTGGGTTAAACATCTATGCCTTTAATGTCTCCTCAACCTTCCACAATACATTCTACATTACTCTTTCTTGTTTTCCTTCATGTACAATTAACCAACAAGGCAAGAATGGGTTTTTTTTAATTTCGATATTTTGTTCCCATAGACTTACATGGGACTTCCGGTATCGATATCGGGTATCGCCGATATTTTAGTGATATCGGCGATACCATTCCGATTCCGATACTTTAGGATATCGGAAAGTATCGCTCAACTCTACTGAGGATGTTTTTAAGTCCTACATTCATTGTCTATACAATATAACAGGTGTACATACTGTTACTTATACATCATTAATGTATTCTGAAATGTACTTGTATGCTTTTATTTAAAACCATATATCAGATTCATTACCAAAATTTTTTTATGTTTGCATTGCTGTTAGACATGTTAATGTATGCGTTTATTTTTGTCAATTCTTTATTTATATACGTTTGTTTAATTAAAATCATCATCTTATGGTAGTAAAGGTTATCTTTCTCTGTTTTGAGTATCGACATTTTTAATTGCAACGTAACAAGGCAAATACTTTTATATATTTTTTACATATCCTCCTTGACCCTGGGCTCCAACACCGCCAGTTGGTGCTCGGAACTGCTGTTTGCACAGTCAACACATGCTCCTGTGTTACTGGGGTTCAGTATTGTCAGCTGTTCCCCTGCTGTGTGAACGGCAAAAAGTCCTGCTGCCTTCACCCTGTTCTCCTCTCATCCCTGGGCTTCAACACCGCCAGTTGGTGCTCGGAAGTGCTGTTTGCACAGTCAACACTTGCTCCTGTGTTACTGGGGTTCAGTAATGTCAGCTGATCCCCTGCTGTGTGAACGGCAAAAAGTCCTGCTGCTTCCACCCTGTTCTCCTCTCATCCCTGGGCTCCAACACTGCCAGTTGGTGCTCGGAAGTGCTGTTTGCACAGTCAACACATGCTCCTGTGTTACTGGGGTTCAGTAATGTCAGCTGTTCCCCTGCTGTGTGAACGGCAAAAAGTCCTGCTGCCTTCACCCTGTTCTCCTCTCATCCCTGGGCTTCTACACCGCCAGTTGGTGCTCGGAAGTGCTGTTTGCACAGTCAACACTTGCTCCTGTGTTACTGGGGTTCAGTAATGTCAGCTGTTCCCCTGCTGTGTGAATGGCAAAAAGTCCTGCTGCCTCCACCCTGTTCTCCTCTCATCCCTGGGCTCCAACACCGCCAGTTGGTGCTCGGAAGTGCTGTTTGCACAGTCAACACTTGCTCCTGTGTTACTGGGGTTCAGTAATGTCAGCTGTTCCCCTGCTGTGTGAACGGCAAAAAGTCCTGCTGCCTCCACCCTGTTCTCCTGTCATCCCTGGGCTTCAACACCGCCAGTTGGTGCTCGGAAGTGTAATTGGCAGGGGTACTCACTCCTTCCCAGATTGGTTACAGCACGCCAGCTGTTTCCTGTCAGTGTCAACGTCACTTAGCCTCCAATAAGTTGTCCTGTCGTGTTCGGGTCGGGTTAGCCGACTCTATGGTGCCTGCAGTTTAGGTGCATCCTATGTGTGCTGCGGGATATGTAAATAAAGGCTGTTTCCGTTGTGACAATAGGACAATCACCCACTGTAGGACTGTGGGATTCGGTAACTGCGGCCGGCTCGCGGCCTGTCAACTTAAATTTTCATGGGTACCTTCTGCTACCCGTCCGGATTCCAGTACCGTCAGCTGGTTCTCCGCAGTGCCTTTGGCCTAGGTGCCTCCATCTCGGTATCCGAGTTCCAGCAACGTCTGCTGGTCCTTGGTAGTGCTTTGGAGCACAGGTACCTCCTGCTTAGTAACCGTGTCCCAGTAACGTCAGCTGCTCCTCGATTGTGCCATTGGCTCTTTTCCTTCTGCTGCCCCTCCGGGTTCTAGCACAGTCAGCTGGTCCTCCTTACTTCCATTGGCTCTTGTACCTTCTGCTACCCGTCCGGATTCCAGTACCGTCAGCTTGTTCTCCGCAGTGCCTTAGGCCTAGGTGCCTCCATCTCGGTATCCGAGTTCCAGCAACGTCTGCTGGTCCTTGGTAGTGCTTTGGAGCACAGGTACCTCCTGCTTAGTAACCGTGTCCCAGTAACGTCAGCTGGTCCTCGGTTGTGCCATTGGCTCTTTTCGTTCTGCTGCCCCTCCGGGTTCCAGCACAGTCAGCTGGTCCTCCTTACTTCCATTGTCTCTTGCACCGTCTGATACCCGTCCGGGTTCCAGTACCATCAGTTGGTTGTCGGAAGTTACTCAGCCTTCTTGTACCTTCAGCTACATTTCCAAGTTGAAGATTTTTTAAATGTTTTTTTGGGTAATCACTCTGGATCTCCAACACTGAAGACGACGACCCTGAAAAACACACCGAAGAGGACGACGACCCCGAAGAAGACGATGATCCCGAAGTCGAGGACCCTGAAGACGAGGACCCTGAAGACGACGACGACCCTGAAGACCACCCGGAAGAAGACGACCCCAAGGACGACGACCATCAAGACAATGAGCCTGAACACCATCACAAAGAAGAAATAAAAGATTACCCAGAAGATCACCAACAGGACAAAGAAGATTGAGACCAACTACAAGATACAGAACAAGAGACAGAAGAACAAGAAGCAGAAGAACAAAAAGCAGAAGAACATTAAGTATAAGACCAAAATTAAGAGCAAAATATATGCTCTAAATTATAAGCAGAAGAAGTCTAAGCAGTGTATGGGGGTGAGTCCGTTCCTCCTCGTGGTGCCCCTGGAAAATGCCTGCTGCTGCAGGCTAAACTGAACGCGGACAAATACTGTTGTAATTTTAATGTTTTGTGACAGCAAGAACGGAAGGATGAAATCTTCAAACTTTTACAGATTACAACTACAGGAATGTGTGTCACAAATAATAATATGATGAAGAAGATGAATAGGAAGAAGATGAAGAAGTTGAATATGATGAAGAATAATAGTTGAATAAGAAGAATATGAGTAATGTTAACAAAAAGATGAATAGCAAGAAGTTTAAGAAGAAGATAAATAAGGTGAAGATGAAGAATAATTTAATGAAAAAGATGATGCTGCTGAAGATCATGAAGGAGAAAGTGTGGCATAAGTAAAAAAGGTGAAGAGCATGAAAGTTGTGAAACATACATATGTGCCAAAATAGAAAAAACATTAACAACATAGTCAATTTCTTTGTCAATCCGAACGTCTTTAAAAAAAAAAGTATTCCTGCTATTCCATTTGATTGGGTTAAACATCTATGCCTTTAATGTCTCCTCCACCTCCCCCAATACATTCTACATTACTCTTTGTTGTTTTGCTTCATGTACAATTAACCTACAAGGCAAGAATGTTTTTTTTTTAATTCCAATATTTTTGTCCCATAGACTTGCATTGGATTTCCGGTATCGGTATCGGGTATCGCCGATACTTTTTGGGTATCGGCGATACCCATTCCGATCCGATACTTATTGATATCGGAAAGTATCGCTCAACTATATATGCACGTGTTCAGGACTCGGCTGAAAACGCCATTAGAATACCGGCTACTCCGGTGAGGAGATTATTGCTTTTGTTCTGACTGCATGATCACAGACTGCTATCCGCACAGCAGTTAACCATGTACCTGGACCCAGTAGGGTTATTTAGCGACTTTGTGACGCAACAGGGTTCGCTTTAAAACGCTAGTCAGTGCCCTAGTGTTTTAATTTGCGGCTCACTGAAGCTAAGTGAGTTCACACTTATCGCCATATAGCGCTGTGGCATTCCCGCTAGGTGCTCTGTGGATTAACAGAGTCCGTACTAACTGCCAAAGTGCGCTACAGTGTTTATTTTAGCGACTCTGCGGGATAACAGAGTTCGCTACTCACGCCATCTTACTAGCAGCAGGCTCTGCCTGCACATTGGACCCCGGGCTGCGAACGCACCTTTCTACGTTATCTATTAGGTGCGTTCCGCAGACCATAGCATAATACTAGCGCCAGGGTCTGGCTAGTAAAATGGCGGATGACCAGCGTCTACGGCAGTTCATCCAGCAGCTGGAGGGTAGGTTGGCAGCTCTCGAGCGCACAACCTCAGCTGTGGATGTTACCGCAGTCGCTGTTCAGGCTGCTAGCGCAGCAGCAGCCTGTTTGTCCACCGCCACCTCTGCTCCAACCTTATCCCATCTCCCGCTGCCAGACAAGTTTTCTGGTGACAGTAAACATTGTCGGGGATTCGTAAGCCAGTGCTCTATCCAGCTCGAGCTTCTGGCTGCATGTTTTCCCATGGAGCGAGCATAAGTGGGTTTCATAGTTTCACTTCTGTCGGGCAGAGCGTTGGAATGGGCAACGCCGCTGTGGTAGCGCAACGATCGTGTGGTGCAGAGTGCTCCTCGGTTTCTGGAGGCTCTTAGAAAGGTCTTTTTAGGCCCTCAGGTCCCCCACGATACGGCGCTCCAACTGCTGGCAATGTCACAGGGTTCGTCCATGGTCAGTCAGTTTTCGGTCCAATTCCGGACCCTGGCCTCCGAGTTAGAGTGGCCAGATAACGTCCTCATTCCGGTATACTGGAGAGGTCTGGCTGATCATGTAAAGGACGCTTTGGCCACCAGGGAGATTCCTGCCTCACTGGAGAAGCTTATCTCCATCTCTACCCGCATAGACCTCGTTTTCACGAGTGGAGGTTGGAGCGGGCCCAGTGTAGGCAGAGGTTTCGGCTGGCTCCCACCTTTGCCAAACCTCTGGAATCCCCCGTTCTGGCGTCCGACCCCCAGGAGACCATGGAGGCTACTCGAGTGGGACCTAAGTCTCAGGCCGCCCGAGCTTCCGTGGTCTGTAGTGTGTGCCAGCAGCAGGGGCATTATGCCAACCAATGTCCACAGCGGTTGCGCAAACGGCCGTGTCCAGTAAGCATGAGGGCAGGGTCACTAGACGCAACGGCTTTTGTTCCGAAAGTGCTTCTTAAAGGGACAATTACCATAGGTCCATTCACTCTTCCAGTCAAGCTCTGTGTGGATTCTGGGGCAGAGGGAAATTTTGTGTCTTCCACCTTTGCCTCTCACCACAACATACCTCTGGTGAAGCTCACCGAGCCAGTGTCGGTTAGAGTGGTAAATGGATCAATTCTGTCCTCACCAATCACCCATCAGACTGTCCCTCTTCCCCTGTCTGTGTCGCCGTCGCATCAGGAGAATGTATCTCTTTTTGTCCTTCCTGAAGGAATGGATGAGGTTCTGTTGGGATTACCCTGGCTCCGCCACCACTCTCCCCATATTGAGTGGTCTTCTGGGAGAATTATGGGTTGGGGTGAATCATGTAAGGTCAGATGCATTAGGGACAGCGTTCTGGTCACCACCACAGAGATACCCTTAGACCTCACTCCGATTCCCAAGGTTTACTGTCTTACGCAGACGTATTCTCCAAGAAAGCTGCGGAGACTCTTTCGCCTCATCGCCCCTACGATTGTCTTATCGATCTCTTGCCTGGAGCTGAACCTCCTAGGGGAAGGGTTTATCCCCTCTCTCTCCCTGAAATGGAGGCTGTGTCCCAATATATTCAGGAGAACTTGGCAAGAGGATTCATTAGGAAGTCGGTATCACCAGTGGGAGCCGGGTTCTTCTTCGTGCAGAATAAGAATTGAGAGTTACGCCCGTGTATAGACTATAGGGGTCTTAACGCTATCACCGTGAAAAATAAATATCCTTTGCCGCTAATCTCTGAGCTCTTTGATAGGCTTCAGGGAGCAAGGATACTTACCAAGTTAGATCTGCGGGGTGCGTATAACCTGATTCGCATCTGTGAGGGGGACAAATGGAAGACTGCATTCAATACCAGGGACGGGCATTACGAATACTTGGTGATGTCCTTCGGGCTCTGTAATACTCCAGCCGTCTTCCAAGACTTTGTAAATGACATCTTCCAGGATATGCTTCCACCTCTGTGGTAGTCTATCAGGACGACATTCTCATCTTTTCTCCAGATATAGATTCCCATCGGAGAGATGTCTGCAAGGTTTTTGACCTCTTGCGGGCAAATTCTCTATATGCAAAATTGGAGAAGTGTGTGTTTGAGTAGGAGTCTTTACCTTTCCTGGGCTATATCATCTCTGCCCAGGGATTAGCTATGGATCCTGCCAAACTACAGGCGGTAATGGATTGGCAAGAACCCCACTCTCTTAAAGCGGTGCAGCGTTTTATGGGATTCATTAACTACTATCGCCAATTCATTCCCCACTTCTCCACGCTGGTAGCTCCCTTGGTAGCCCTCACCAAGAAGGGAGCCAATCCCAAGTTATGGTCTGAGGAGGTTTCCAAGGCCTTTACTTCAGTTAAATCTCATTTTGCTACCGCTCCCATCTTACATTGCCCCGATGTTGATAGGCCTTTTGTATTGGAGATGGATGCCTCATCCGTTGGTGCTGGAGCAGTCCTCTTCCAAAAGGATGCTCAAGCTCGGAAGCATCCTTGCTACTTCTTCTCCAAGACCTTCACACCAGCGAAGAGGAATTATTCCATTGGGGACAGGGAGTTACTAGCCATGAAGTTGGCCTTTTCCGAGTGGAGACATCTGGAGGGGGCTCGTTTTCCCTTTCAAGTTTTTACTGACCACAAAAACTTGGTTTATTTACAGACTGCCCAGTGGCAAATTCTCTATATGCAAAATTGTAGAAGTGTGTGGTTAAGCAGGAGTCTTTACCTTTCCTGGGCTATATCATCTCCGCCCAAGGTCGGAAGCATCCTTGCTTCTTCTTCTCCAAGACCTTCACACCAGCGGAGAGGAATTATTCCATTGGGGACAGGGAGTTGCTAGCCATGAAGTTGGCCTTTTCTGAGTGGAGACATCTCCTGGAGGGGGCTTGTTTTCCCTTTCAAGTTTTTACTGACCACAAAAACTTGGTTTATTTACAGACTGCCCAGCGGCTAAATTCTCTCCAGGCCAGAAGGTCCTTGTTTTTCTCCCGGTTCCATTTCACCCTCCATTTCCTCTCCGGTGAGAAGAACATTCGTGCCGATGTTCTGTCTCTCTGCGTGGTGTCCTCTGAAGAGGTGGAGGAGGCGCCTCGGCTGATTGTCCCCACAGAGAGCCAAAGAACGGTGGCCCCGGTTTCGCTTGAGTCTGTGCCTCCGGGCAAGACTTCTGTGCCCTCAAATTTGCAACCGGAGGTACTCTCTTGGGCACATTCGTCCAGGGTGGGTGGACATTTTGTGACAAAGAGAAAATCGGAGTTGCTGGCGAGGACATACTGGTGGCCACATATGGCCCGTGACGTCAGGGAATACGTTCAGGCGTGCGTCTCCTGCGCCAAGAATAAGTCCCCTCGACAACGGCCAGCTGGGCTACTTTTCCCTTTACCGGTGGCAAACAGGCCTTGGGAGATGGTCGGGATGGATTTTGTGGTGGGCTTACCCAAGTCTCGGGGCTGCACCATCATCTGGGTGATAACCGACCACTTCTCCAAAATGGTACACTTGGTGCCGTTACCATGGTTACCGTCTGCACGGGCATTGGCAGCATTATTCATTAGGCATATTTTCCACCTACACGGTATGCCAGACAAAATTGTCAGCGATCGAGGTCCCCAGTTTGCGTCTCGGTTCAGGAGAGAGCTGTCGTTTACTCAGCATTGAGTTAAATTTCTCCTCTGCATACCATCCCGAGACAAATAGGTTGGTAGAGAGGGCCAACCAGACCTTGGTCACATACTTGCAACATTTTGTCTCTGCCAGGCAGGATGACTGGGCATCCTTGCTACCGTGGGCTGAGTTCCCTCTAAATAATGATGTAACTGACTCCACCGGACAGACTCCATTCCTCCTGAACTACGGCCAGCATCCGCGGGTACCAGTGCCCATGCTCGTGTCTTCCGCCGATTTCAGGTTGGTAGACTGGGCTGTGGAGGCACGGGACATTTGGGACCGCACCTAGGATGCCATTCAGGCCTCCAAAGAGAGGATGAGGTTTCCGGCCGATGTCCATCGGCGCCCCGCTCCTACATTTGTTCCCGGTGACCTAGTGTGGCTCTCTGCCCGAAACATCAGGCTACGTGTAGAGTCCACCAAGTTGGCACCTAGCTTTTTGGATCCCTTTAAAGTCCTTGAGCAGGTGAACCCTGTGGTTTACCGGCTAGCTCTTCCGCCTCGCCTTGGTTTCACTGACACCTTTCACGTGTCCCTCCTGAAATCCGTGGCCATTTCGCGGTTTTCTGAGTCATCTGCTGGGGCGTCGGGTTCATCTACTGACGATCATGAGGTGAACGCCATTGTTGGGTGCAAGGTGGTACGTGGCAAAAAATTTTATTTGGTGGATTGGAGGGGTTATGGGCCTGAGGATAGGTCCTGGGAGCCTGCCGAGCATATTCATGCTCCGCAGCTCATTGCTGCCTTTGAACATAGCGAGACCCAAAGAAGGGGGGCCCTAGGAGTGGGGGTAATGTTAGGGATCGAGTTCCCACTGCTGCACAAGGGGAATCTCGAGCCAGTCCCGCTGCGGTCCCCCATCCATCTCCAGCCGCAGTGGAGCTTGCTCAGCAGAGACGTCGGTCTCAGCGTCTCGCCCAGTTTAACACTGTGCAGAGGCTTGTTGCGGTCTTTCCTGGTTCCTCTGTTATAACCAGTGCTGGAGCAGGCAGTTCGGGAACTAAGTCCCTGCTTTCTCCTTCTGAGCATGCCCAGGGCAAGATCTCCATTGGAGATCAGGGGTCACATGCTCGGTTACAGCAGCGACTCCCATTGGTCCGTCAGGAAGGTCCTGAAACTACATGTGTTCTGGAATGGTTTTGCATTGGTCCTTTTCTGGTAGGTCCTGCAGTTGCTACTGTAAAAGGATGGCATGGCAGGGCCGCCATGCGCTAGTATCAAATCCGTTACGTGCTTGCACCAGTGTGGTCATGTATGCATGTGGTTAGGTCTGGCTGAAATAAGCCCCTAGAATACCGGCACCTCCGGTGAGGAGATTGTATGCACGTGTTCAAGGCTCGGCTGAAAACCCCATTAGAATACCGGCTACTCCGGTGAGGAGATTATTGCTTGTGTTCTGACTGCATGATCACGGACTGCTATCTGCACAGCAGTTAACCATGTACCTGGACCCAGTAGGGTTATTTAGCGACTTTGTGACGCAACAGGGTTCGCTTTAAAACGCTAGTCAGTGCCATAGTGTTTTAGTTTGCTGCTCACTGAAGCTAAGTGAATCGCACTTATCGCCATATAGCGCTGTGGCATTCCCGCTAGCGGCTCTGTGGATTAACAGAGTTCATACTAACTGCCAAAAAGCGCTACGGCATTTGTTTTAGCGACTCTGCGGGATAACAGAGTTCGCTACTCACGCCATCTTACTAGCAGCAGGCTGTAAGGTTCTATGTATATATTCCTGAAACTCAGTTTGTTCGTCAGCCATTTTATTTTCTGTCTTGCTGCAACTATCTTGCCCTCAGTCAAAATGGAGTTTCCAGCTTGCATGTTCCCGCCCTGATTCTCTCCTTTGCTTCTTAAGCAGCCACAGCTGAGCAATCAGTGCTTCAGAATCTAGCCTGCAGTGAACCTGTGACTTGACTCCTGTAAGCCTTGGACCTTGTACTCCAGCTATTCCTACTGAGGAACTCTGAAGCACTTGTGGACTCTGAACCCTGCTCTTTGAAAGACCCACGTTTGCATGGACTTACGGTAACAGAGAAGAAGATCCTGAATCTGTATTGGAGAGTGATTGCTGAGCTTGGATTACTCTGGCCTGCTGTGTCTCCTGTTTCTGTGTCTGCAAACTGTGTGACTATTTCTGCCAACTTGTATGAAGTAATACAGGACTTTTCTATATCAAACCTGTGACTCCTGTGTTTTCATCGCACCCAAGCACAAGACGCTATATGAACTGTACTACATACATTACAAGATTCTGAAGCCAAAACGTTAGTGTCTGCTGGGTCTGGAAGGCTGTGTCTGCTGTACTGTGGATATCAGACGTCCGGTTGTACTTTCTGTGATGACAGTGGTTGTGACTTCTCACAACCATTCCAGGTGAGCAATTCCCTTAAGTTTTTTCTTTTTGCAGTGTTACCACAGGTAAACACTATTGTTTTTTTTTTTTTTTTCCTTTCTTTTCTCTTTTTTGTCTGCTGTAACTCTGGATATCAGATGTCTGGTTGAAACTTTCTGTGATGATAGTGGTTGTGACTTCTCACAACCATTCCAGGTGAGCAGTTCCCTTAATTTTTTTTTTCTCTCTGCAGTGTTGCCACAGGTGAACACTATTGTTTTTTTTTTCTCTCCTCTTCTTCCAGTAATCCTGTCTTAAAAGATCTGGAAAATGGAGGCCCGCATAAAGGAACTTTGCGGAGTGACTGATAATATCCTTGCAGATTTGCAGAATATAAAGACCCGTTTTACAAATCTACAGGACCTCAATAATCACAATTTGCAAGTGGTTGGACAGACTACCCAGGATTTGCGAGCCAGGATTGAGGTTCTAGAGGGGTGAGTCCAGGCTCCTGCCGTAGCCCCGAGTGCTGGGATTCCCAAGTTGCCCCCTTTTCGTTTTGGCGGTGAACGTGAGAAATTCAGGGGATTTATTAATCAATGCAATCTTTTTTTTTCTGCACATGCTTCACAATTTCCCACTGAACGATCTAAGGTGCTTACTATAATTATGTTGCTTACCAACAAGGCTTTAATGTGGGCAAACCCTCTGATTGAGACTGAGGATGATTGTTTGAATCACCTTGATGATTTTATTTCAGCCATGGGGCAGGTGTTTGATGACCCCAATCGAGGTGCAACAGCTGAAGCAGCCATGTTAGCTTTGCGCCAAGGTAAGCACTCGGTAGCTGAATATGCCTTGGATTTCAGGAGATGGGCCCTTGATACCACCTGGGACAGTTCCGCCAAAAAATCTATTTTTCGAAAGGGGTTATCTCCACTGATTAAGGATGAACTTGCTCGTGCCGACCCTCCCACTGCGTTAGGTGACTTTATTAACTACTGCATCCGTATTGATACTCGTCTGACTGAACGCAGGCAAGAGAGATGGTTCGAAAGCAATCGTACTAACCTTTTCCTACCTTCCTCTCCAGCTAAGGAACCTTTGAGTAGGATTACACGGGAACCTGAACCTGAACCCATGCAGGTAGCCTCTTTACAACGACGGGTTAGTGATGCACGCAAGGAACATCGTTTTAAGGAGAATCTATGTTTCTATTGTGGTAAGTCAGGGCACTTCATTATAAACTGCCCCAGCCGTTCTCGTAAGACTACTGCAGCACTCATTCATTGTGAGTGTTGCGAGAGGGGATCTGTCAGGTCCGAGCCTCAGGCTCCAGAGAGATCTGCAGCAACAGATCTTGATTTCTCGGACTTAAACTCCGTTACCTCTGAGGACGTTGACTGTGTAAACGCTGCCATTTTTCAAGTTTCCTCAGCGGTGTCCCAGCTGAGTTGTAAGAAAAACAATTCTCATTGCTTTCTTTCCATCAAACTCTGGGTTGACTCAGCTTGGGTGTCTAGCTCTGCTATGATCGACTCAGGGGCAAGTGGAAATTTTATGGATGTCTCCTTTGCTCTGAAACAGGGAATACGTTCAGTGAAGAAGGCTACTCCAGTACAGATGGAAACTGTGGATGGCTCCCTGCTGACCTCTGGACCAGTGGATCAGGAAACAGAGCCTTTGAGGGTTCTTATGGGTAAAGATCATCAAGAGAAACTGTCCTTTATGCTTATCTCTTCTCCCCACTTTCCCATTATTCTAGGGCTACCATGGCTGCAGGCTCAGAATCCTACCATTAACTGGGAGACCAAGGAATTACACTTTCCAGAGAAACAGATGAGTCCAAAAGTTTCAGCTTGCTCTGTTCCTAAAGGAATCATGTCAGTCCCTGAACTACCAGCTGTATACCAGGACTATGTGGATTTATGTGACAAGAAGAACGCTGACCAGCTTCCTCCTCACCGTCCATATGATTGTCCAATTGAATTATTGCCTGGAGCAGAGATACCTTTTGGTAAGATCTACCCCCCGGCGGGGCCCGAGCTAAAGGCTTTAAAGGATTACATAGATGAAAATCTAGCCAAGGGCTTCATACGCCCCTCTTCATCTCCTGCAGGTGCACCCATCTTCTTTGTAAAGAAGAAAGATGGATCTCTGAGACCATGCGTAGACTATAGGGAACTCAATAAGGTTACTATTAGAAACCGTTATCCATTGCCTTTAATCCCTGAGTTATTGGAGAGAGTGCGACATGCCAACATTTTTTCTAAACTAGATCTTCGTGGGGCCTATAACTTAGTCCGTATTAGACCTGGGGATGAATGGAAGACTGCATTCAGGTCACGCTATGGACACTTTGAATATCTAGTTATGCCTTTTGGTCTGAGTACCGCCCCAGCCACTTTCCAACACTTGGTGAATGACATCTTCAGGGATCTCCTAGATACATTCGTGGTAATTTATTTGGATGATATTCTAATTTTTTCTAACTCCACAGAGGAACATCATGGACATGTGAGAATGGTCTTGGAACGTCTAAGACAAAATCATCTTTACATCAAACTTGAAAAGTGTGAATTCCATAGGACCGAAATTCAATTTCTGGGGTATGTACTGTCTACACAAGGAATTAGTATGGATGGAAGCAAAACCCAAGCCATCAAGGATTGGCCAAGTCCTAGAAATGTGAAGGAGGTACAGCGCTTCATCGGGTTTGCCAACTTCTATAGACGTTTCATTAGAAATTTCTCTGAGGTAGTGTCACCTATCACTCAACTTACCCGGAAAGAGTCTAGGTTTTCCTGGACTCCCCAAGCCCAGGAAGCATTTTCCCGTCTAAAAGATAAATTTACCACTGCACCTATCCTAGTACATCCCAACCCCGAGCTTGCCTTCATAATAGAGGTGGATGCTTCAGACTGTGCCGTTGGAGCTATACTCTCTCAGAGAACAGGTGAGAAGAATGTCTTGCATCCCTGTGCCTTCTTTTCCCAGCAGTTGTCTTCGGCTGAGAGGAACTACGATGTGGGCAATAGAGAGTTGTTGGCCATTATTGCCGCCTTCAAAGAATGGAGACACCTTCTTCAGGAGCTGCACAGCAAATAGTCGTCCTAACAGACCATCGTAACCTTGAGTTTATCAGGTCGGCTAAGTGCCTGACTCCTCGCCAGGCTCGCTGGAATCTTTTCTTAAACCAATTTAATTTTATCATCTCTTATAGACCAGGATCGCGCAATGGAAAGGCTGATGCACTCTCTAGGATTTACTCAGCAGAGACACGTCCAATTACTCCTCCTAAGACTATTCTTCCTGACTCTAGATTCCTAGGAGTAATTCATAATCAAGACCTACTTAAGGACATCAAGGAAGCATACCATGCGGATTCCTTTTTGGCACAACCCCCAAGGGACGTAAGTCTTGTCTTTAAGAATGGTGTGTGGATTCAGGGACAACGTCTGTATATTCCTGAAACAGTCAGATTAAGAGTATTGCAACTCATTCACGATTCCAAGATAGCTGGGCATAGAGGAATTCTAAAGACACAGGAATTTCTTTCTCGTTTCTTTTGGTGGCCCACTTGCAGGAAGGATGTTTTGAATTATGTCACTTCATGTGAGGTCTGTGCAAAACACCTCGCTCCTCACCAACTGGTCTGTTACAGCCTCTTCCCACCCCGTCCCGCCCGTGGGGATCCATTTCTATGGACTTCATTGTGGAGTTACCAACCTCTCAGGGGAAGAACACCATTCTAGTGGTGGTTGACCGTCTAACAAAGGCAGCTCATTTTATCCCTTGTGTCGGCTTACCCACTGCAAAACAGACATCAGATTTGATGATTAAAGATGTGTTTCGCTTACATGGAGTACCGGATGAGGTTATTTCGGATCGAGGGGTGCAATTCACTTCTAGGTTTTGGCAAAATTTCTGTGCAGCATTGGACATTAAAGTAAACCTTTCTTCTGCTTTTCATCCCCAGACTAATGGACAGACCGAACGAACCAATCAAACCCTGGAGCAGTATCTCCGCTGCTTTATCTGCCACCTACAGGATGATTGGGTGGATCTACTTCCATTAGCTGAGTTCTCGTATAACAACTCTCAGAGTGCTCCACTAAACAGTCTCCTTTTTACTCTAATCTAGGTTATCATCCTAACATTCTACCACGATTTCCCATAGAAACGCCTTTACCAGCAGTGGCTGAAAGAATCACGTCTTTACAGAAGAATATGGATCTTCTAAAGGAAAATCTGGAATCGGCTCAAGAAAGGTACAAGAAAGCAGCAGATAAATTTCGTAAACCTGCACCAGCTTTCAAGGTAGGAGACTTGGTCTGGCTGTCAACCAGAAATCTTAAGTTAAGGATTCCATCGTCTAAGTTGGGACATAAGTACATTGGACCCTATAAAATCAGTAAAATTATAAGTGCCGTTGCTTGTCGTCTTCAACTGCCCAGAACTATGAGAACCCACCCTGTCTTTCATGTATCCCTACTAAAGGCTGCGACACCCAATACGTTTCCTGGACGTTCCTCTCCTTGCCCTGACCCAGTGCTAGTCGATGGTCAGGAAGAATTTGTGGTGGAAAGGATTTTAGATTCCAGGTTGTATAGAAATCAGTTACAATATCTGATTAAATGGCAGGGCTACCCAGTGGAGGACAACTCATGGGAACCGGTCAATAACGTTAATGCTCCTCGCTTGCTCCATCAGTTTCATCAGAGGTAACCACACAAGCCTGGTCTGAGGTCATCCGGAGGTTGTCCTTAAGGGGGAGTAATGTAAGGTTCTATGTATATATTCCTGAAACTCAGTTTGTTCGTCAGCCATTTTACTTTCTGTCTTGCTGCAGCTATCTTGCCCTCAGTCAAAATGGAGTTTCCAGCTTGCATGTTCCCGCCCTGATTCTCTCCTTTGCTTCTTAAGCAGCCACAGCTGAGCAATCAGTGCTTCAGAATCTAGCCTGCAGTGAACCTGTGACTTGACTCCTGTAAGCCTTGGACCTTGTACTCCAGCTATTCCTACTGAGGAACTCTGAAGCACTTGTGGACTCTGAACCCTGCTCTTTGAAAGACCCACGTTTGCATGGACTTACGGTAACAGAGAAGAAGATCCTGAATCTGTATTGGAGAGTGATTGCTGAGCTTGGATTACTCTGGCCTGCTGTGTCTCCTGTTTCTATGTCTGCAAACTGTGTGACTATTTCTGCCAACTTGTATGAAGTAATACAGGACTTTTCTATATCAAACCTGTGACTCCTGTGTTTTCATCGCACCCAAGCACAAGACGCTATATGAACTGTACTACATACATTACACAGGCTCTGCCTGCACATTGGACCCTGGGCTTCGAACGCACCTTCCTACATTATCTATTAGGTACATTCCGCACACCATAACATAGAGTCTGCAGCTTACGCCTTCTGCAAAAATTTCATTCTAGTATATGGCTGCACAAAGAGAATTCACTCAGACCAGGGCACTTGCTTCTAAGGGTGAGTTATGGAAGAACTACATCATATGTATGGAATTGAGAAATCTCTGATGACCCTTATCATCCTCAGGGCAATAGAGCATGTGAACGGTTCAATCAAACCCTCATCCAAATGCTGAAAACCCTAGAAGAGGATCGTAAGGCACATTGGCCAGACTATGTAGCAGAGCTAGTATGGGTGTATAACAATCAGGTACATAGCACTACCGGATACATGCCCTATACTCTACTTTTTGGCCGGCCAGGTCAAGAGATCACCGAATTGGAGCTGGACCCTGAGTAAGACTATCCAAGGATGGGGGTGTCAACCTGGGTCCGAGAACATCGTCATCGATTACATACTCTACATCGTCTGGTGCAGACCCGTTTCCAAGAGTTGGAACATCCAGAGACAACTCCTCTGCTGGGACAGCTCTGCAGGCCAGAGACCAGATTCTAGTTAGAGAGAAATGTCCTCAAGACAAATTAGATCATTGATGGGAAAAAACACAGTACCGTGTAAGGCGGCGAGTCAATTCTGAAGGATCTGTTTAAAAGGTCCAGCCCAAAGGGGATGACAATGCTCCTACTCATGTTGTGCACCAAAACATGTTACGCCCCTTCGTGTCTAGAGATCCCCTGTTAATAGAGAAAAAAGAGTCTGATGCTCTTGAGGATCCTCTACCCATTGCTAATGATGAAGAAGATGGCGAGTACTCTGAGTCTACATGGATAGAATCAGAAAAAGAACAAAGTTCTGAGACCTCAGGGACTTCTGAGATTCCTACAAGGGCTGTTTCTCCATGGCAGAGCGAACTCTCACCTTTTCTTATTCAGAGGGATTCGGGTACCCAAGCAGAACCAACTGACATCCCCAGTTTACGATGTTCCAAATGTTCAACAGCAGGAAAACCCCCTAGCCGATTTAACCAGCATAATTTTATTTGGCAACAAGTTGTTTGAAACAAAAAAGAATGTCAACGCATATTCCAAGAACTCTCGCCCGTGGAATGGCAAGCACAAAGAGGGGGGGAATGTAAGGAGAAGAAGCAAGCCAGGTTTCCAGAACCGTCGGGCCTGTTACCTAAGTTACAGGTGGAGAGCTTAGAGTAACAGGATGTTCCCTGTATTTGAGAAAAGGGGGCGTGGCTAAGCAGGCAGAAAATGCACACACAGAAATTCAAACTGTTGAGGCAGAAATGCTGAGAGCGCGTCAGTCGTGTGAGGTAATTGCAGCTGTGAGCCGAGGGGGCGGAGATAAGAGGGGAAATGGATGAGAAGGCATGCTGACAGGAGCCAACTGACGGGGTCCGGCTGACACACTGCATGTACCGCTGTCCCAGCTAATATCCCTGTCCCCGGCTACATCAAGGACCTTGACGAGACTGCAAACTTGGCCGACGAAGCTGACACAACTGCCATGGCCGACGGTGCAGACCCTGGAAGGCAAGGTCTGTGTGAGGGAAACCGGTGCTCAACTGTACAACTCAGCAGACCGAACAGGCCATCGTGAACTGTTTCGGGACCGTGTCCCAGGCCCCAAAAGTACAAGGATTTTCACTGCTGAGGAAAAAGTCTATCCTGTTATGTTTAGGTAGCTGAGGAGAAAAAGCAAAAACGGTAATACACCAGAGAGGCTGGAACCTATTGGATTGCAGTAACCTGAACTAACCACACAACTAGAGGTAGCTGTGGAGCGTTTCTATGTTGATCCTAGACGCCTCGTCACAGCCTGAGAGATAACTACACCTAAAGGCAGAAAAATGAAAGCTATCTGCCCCGGAGCAGATCCCCAAAGAAAATAGGAAGCTCCCAAACATATAATGCGGTTAGACAAGAAGATAGCACGGACACAGACAGAAAATAGAATGAGCAAACGTTGTGGCCCAATCTGTCTAGACAGAAAAGTACAGGAAAGAATTCTGACTGCAATCCAACAAAAACCCTAAAAAATACCAGCACTTCTGATTGCCAAAAAAACTGAGATCACACGATCTCTACCACCTAAATCAGATTTCTGGTGTACCAAAACAATGCCGCAGCCACTGAAAAAACAGGAAAAAGCAAATGAAACAAATAACAGTGGCTACAGATAAATTGAGAGGAGCTCAGGCATCAGGAGGGGACCCAGCTGACCTCCACAAAAGTGCAGAAAACTATGAAAAAAGCAAGCACAAAAAGAAAAGCAGAAAATATCTTATCTGAAAGCAGCAGGTGCAGGCAAGACTCCAGCAACTTCAAAATGAACCAGAAACCACAATTGAGACAAGAACAATTGATCACCGGTGACCATCATGGGAGTGAACCACCCTTATATCAGTTCAATCCGTGATCCCAGATTGCCATTCCTCGCTGTGAGGTTCAGTACTGTCTGCAACTACCAGAGGGAGCCTCTGCTCAGAAACCATCTCCAGAACATTCATAACACTATCCCTCCTTCTGCCCTGCAACCCTTGGGGCCAGTGCACTGGCTAGAACCCCGGGCAATCAACGCCAACGACAGGATCGAAAGAAGACACCGTCATCGCCAGTACCATAGGAGGACATCGCCGTCGCCTGGACCACGAGAGGACATCCACATCGTCAGGACCACAAGAAGACATTCTCAACACTAGAAAAGCTTCGGCCATTTTCCACAGGACTGTAACAGATCCCCGTTGTGGCTCCTCTCTTTCCCTATTGGTTAAAACCCCCTTAGAAGAATTCTTTGTATTAGGGAAGAACTCTCCCCCTCATTTAAATATCTCCCTGCTAGGAGTAACCTCCTGATAATTAAACCCCTTGTTAACCCTTGGTCTGCCTCTCATTCGTTACTGCATCCGGAAACCTGCTCACAGGCCTGCCAGCTTCAAAACTGGTCATTATTGCATGCCTTGCTCCTCAGAGTACAATGCACACTTACTGCTAAAGAGTCAGCACTGTCACAACTGACTGTGTGTGCTGATTGGAACACTGCACTCACGCTGCTACACACACGCTGCTTCTGAGCTGCTGTTGTGTGTCTGTGTCTGTGGCTCTACCCTGGTGCTTAACACAGATGGACAGTGGTGCTGACTGTTGAATTTATCCTCTCACTGGTTGGTTGCAGTGCAGTAAACCATCATTAGTTTTGCTTGTGTGACCGCAACAACACAGCTCAGGCAAGGAGTTGTGCTGAGATCGATCAATCACCAACCCCAGCCCCAGCACAGCAGTATGATTTTGTGAGGAAGAAGCAGAGAGAGAGAGGGCTTCCTGCTGCCTTATTCACTGGAGTGTTTCTGTGCAAGTAAATTTGTCCTAATTAGTTTTCTAGTCTCAGCACTGTCATTTCATCAAGTGTCTCATGCAGTTAGGGGTGGAGACCGTCAGACTATTAAGATTGACACAGTGGGGAAGGGGGCCCTCAGGTAATTAGAGGTGTCACCATGTGCAAGGGGGTCCTCAGGCAATTTGGGGTGTCACAGTGTGCGAGGGGGGCACTCAGGTAATTAACGTTAATAGTGGAGAAAGGGGCAATTAGGAGTGAATGTTCATGGGGCTGTTTATGTAATAAAGGGTTACACAGTATGCAAGGGGACCCTGAAGTAAATACTCTAAAGTGGAGTAGTATTTTAAACAAGAGGATCTGTTAGCTCTCCAATATGGTGTAGTATGTAAAAGATGTGTCCCGTGTGGTGTAGTATGTAGACGGATGTGTACCATGTAATGTAGTATGTAGAGGATGCGTCTTGTGTGTGTAGTGTATAGACAATCTGTACCATATAATGTAGTATATAAAGGATGTGTCCCATGTGGTGTAGTATATAGAGGATGTGTCCTGTGGGGTGTAGTATACAGATGATGTGTCCCATGTAATGTAGTATATAAAGGATGTGTCCCATGTGATGTAGTGTATAGAGGATCTGTTAGCTCTCCTGTATGGTGTAGTATGCAGAGGATGTGTCCCGTGTGGTGTAGTATATAGAGGATGTGTCCTGTGGGGTGTAGTATACAGATGATGTGTCCCATGTAATGTAGTATATAAAGGATGTGTCCCATGTGATGTAGTGTATAGAGGATCTGTTAGCTCTCCTGTATGGTGTAGTATATAGAGGATACGTCCCATGTGGTGTTAGGAAATAGAGGATATGTCGTGTGTGGTGTAGTGTTCAGAGAATGGATCCAGTGTGGTGTAGTATATAGACGATGTGTCCCATGTGTCCCATGTGGTGTAGTATATCGACGATATATCCTGTTGTGAATGGGTTTGAGATGAGTTCTGAGCAGAGGCTCCCTCTGGTGGTTACAAGCGGTACTAGTGAGGATTGTGAGGACTGGGAATCAGGTGTTACTGATCGGTCTTTTATAAGGGAGTCATTTTCCCATCAGGGTTGCCGGTGATCAATTGTTCTGGTCTGAATCCTTCTTTCCAGTTTCCCTTGTAGCCTGCTGTGTCGTGTATGCATCTCCTGCTATCAGATAAGACAATTTCTTATTTTGTATTTTTGCTATATTTTTGCATTTTGTCCTGCACTTCTGTGGGGGCCTTCAGGGTCCCCTCCGGGGGCTTTTGCCCTCTCAGTTTGGTCCAGCCACTGTGTTTTGTACTTTTGCTTTTTCCAGTTTTTTTTCAGTGGCTGCTGTTTTGTTTTTGTTACACCAGAGAACTAATTTAGGTGGTAGAGGTCGTGTGATCTCAGGTGATTTTGAAATTAGTAGAGTTGGTGTTTTTTCAGGGTTTTCTGAGATTGCAGTAAGTACCCTTCCTATCCTTTTCTATTTAGATAGTTTGGGCCCCAGCGTTTGCTCAATACTATTTTCTTTCTGTGTCAGTATTTCCTCTTGTCTAACCGCCATTACATGTTTGGGGGCTTTCTATTATCTTTGGGGTTCTGCTCCGGGGCAGATAGCTTTCCTATTTCTATCTTTAGGTGTAGTTAGTTTCTCAGGCTGTGACGAGGCGTCTAGGACCAACGTAGGAACGCTCCACGGCTGCCTCTAGTTGCGGTGGTTAGTCAGGGTACTGCAATCTCATAGATTCCAACTGCTCTGGTGTATTTCCTTTTTTACCTGCACTCCTCAGCTACCGTAACATAACAGTATCACCGGCCATAAAAATTGTATGGTACTCACAGAAGGGAAAAAATATTTTGAAGGAAGAAAAGTTGTCAGAGATATTTTTCTGTTTGTTGCATTTTTTTTTTTTTTTTTCCCTCTGTATCTCTGGGTGCTGGGGAGGATCTTTTCTCCCAATGGAGTTTGCACAGTTGTCTGGCCGTGTGGATCAGCTTGCCACTGAGGTTCAGAGTATTGCTGCATATCTTGCTAGGTTGCCTGTTGTGGAACCTAGGATCCCCATGCCAGATTTGTTTTTAGGGGATCGAGCTAAGTTTCAAAATTTCAAAAATAATTGTAAATTGTTTCTTGCCTTAAAATCTAAGTCCTCAGGAAACGCAGCGCAGCAGGTTCAAATTATCATCTCTCTCCTGCGCGGCGATCCTCAGGATTGGGCTTTTTCCCTGATACCTGGGGATCCTGTTTTGAGTGATGTTGATGCATTTTTTCAGGCTTTGGGGTTATTGTACGATGAGCCTAATGTCACTGATCAAGCTGAAAAAGCCTTGTTGGCATTAAATCAGGGGCTTGATGACGCTGAGTTATACTGTCAGAGATTCCGTAGGTGGGCAGTCCTGACCAATGGAATGACGACGCTTTGGCGGCCCTTTTCCGGAAGGGTCTGTTGGATAATGTAAAGGATGTTATGGTGGGATTCCCTGTCCCCTCTGGTCTCAATGATTCTATGTCATTAGCGATTCAAATTGAACAGACGTTTGCGTGAGCGGAGAAGTATGCGTGGAGTGGTGTTGCCTTGTGAGCCAGCTGCTGAGCCCATGCAGTGTGATGGAGTGGTGTCTGGGGCACAGCGTCATGAGTTTCGAAAGCGCAATGGGTTATGTTTCTACTGTGGTGATGCCTCTCATGCTATTTCAGTCTGCCCTAAGCGGGGAAGACGTTTTGCACGCTCAGTTGTCTTGGGTAGTGTTCAGACTAAGTTTTTATTAACTGTCACTCTGATATGCTCTCTGTCCTCATTTTCTGCTCAGGCTTTCGTTGATTCTGGAGCAGCTATTAACCTGATGGATTATGATTTTGCTAAACGTTGTGGGTTTCCCTTGATACCCCTACAGAAGTCTATTCCTTTACTGGGGATCGATTCTACCCCTTTGGCTGAGAATAAACCCCAGTTTTCTACTCAGGTGATAATGAGGGTTGAACCTGATCACCAGGAGTGCTGCAAATTTTTGGTTCTATATAATCTGCATAACATTATAGTGCTGGGTTTCCCTTGGTTACAGTCTCATAATCCTGTTTTGGATTGGAAATCTGTGTCTGTAACCAGTTGGGCTGCCAATGTGTTAATACCAACACTCCTGTTTTTTCTGCCTCCCCCCAGGCTGAGGATGTTCCTGACTTTTTGTTTGATTTTTCTGATGTGTTTAGCGAAAGTAAATCTGCATCCTTACCTCCCCATAGGAGCTATGACTGCGCTATTGAATTAGTTCCGGGTAGTAAATTCCCTAAAGGTCGCCTTTTTAACTTGTCTGTACCTGAACATGACGCTATGCGGTCTTATATCAAGGAATCATTGGAGAAGGGTCATATCAGACCATCCTCTTCACCCTTAGGTGCCGGTTTTTTCTTTGTGGCCAAAAAAGATGGTTCATTAAGGCCGTGTATTGATTATCGTCTCTTGAACAATATTACTGTGAAATATCAATACCCGTTACCCTTGATTTCTGACCTGTTTTCCAGGGTGAAAAACGCTACTTGGTTTACCAAGCTTGACCTCAGGGGGCGTATAACCTTATTCGCATTAAGCACGGGGATGAATGGAAGACGGCATTTAACACCCCTGAAGGGCATTTTGAGTACCTTGTGATGCCCTTTGGGCTCACTAATGCTCCTTCCGTCTTCCAGTCCTTCATGAATGACATTTTCAGGGATTTTGTGGACAAGTTTCTGATTGTTTATTTGGATGATATCTTGATTTTTTCTAATGACTGGGACTCTCATGTGAAACATGTTCGAACTGTATTCCAGATTTTGAGAGAGAATGCTCTGTATGTGAAGGGATCAAAGTGTCTTTTTGGCGTACAGAAGATCTCATTTCTGGATTCATTTTGTCCCCATCTGTTATTGAAATGGACCCGGTCAAGGTTCAGGCCATCTGTGATTGGGTCCAACCTACTTCATTAAAGGCTCTTCAGAGATTTTTGGGTTTTGCCAATTTTTATCGTAAATTTATTGGTAATTTCTCGGTTATTGTTAAACCATTAACTGATTTGACCAGAAAGGGTTCTGATGTGGTGAATTGGCCTCCTGAGGCAGTCTCTGCGTTTCAGGAACTTAAGCAGAGATTCACTTCTGCTCCTGTTCTACGGCAGCCTGATGTTTCTCTGCCATTTCAGGTGGAGGTTGATGCCTCTGAAATTGGGGCAGGTGCCGTTTTGTCCCAAAAAGATCCAGAGACCTCTAAAAGTAACCCTTGTGCCTTTTTCTCTCGAAAATTTTCTCCTACTGAACGTAATTATGACGTGGGTAATCGGGAGTTACTGGCCATGAAGTGGGCTTTTGAAGAGTGGAGACATTGGCTGGAGGGAGCCAAACATCAGGTGGTGGTCCTTACGGACCATAAGAATCTGGTCTATCTGGAATCTGCCAAGCGACTCAATCCTAGACAGGCCAGGTGGGCCTTGTTTTTCACACGTTTTAATTTTGTGGTTTCCTTTCTTCC